>VXAD01001122.1:710621-828706 GCA_013399195.1 Dicrurus megarhynchus
CTGTGTCCCCCTGTGCCCCCTCGCCATCCTGCCGATGGGGGCACATCCGACCCGCTCTGTGCACCCCTCCCCGGTCCCGACCCGTTCTGTTCCCCTGTGTACCATCCCCCCACCCCCTTGCTTCCCGGTCCCGACCCTCTCTATTCCCCAGTGTCCCGGTCCCGACCCGTTCTCTGCCCCTGTCCCCCCCGCCCCGGAGCCGGAGCGCGTTCCGCGGGCCCTGCCCGGGGATGGAGGGCCGTGCGGAGTCTGCTCGGGTCGCGGTGCGGCGGGCTGGGAGCCGCGCGAATCCCCGTGGGGGCAGCCCGGGTTAAGTGGGACGCGGTGGGAACACACTCCCACTCACGCTGCGGTAGGATGGACTCTGCCAACTGCTCCAGGGCAGCTCTCCTTTAGTCAGAGGTCAGGTAGAGGAAGCCTCTGGCTCAAAGCAGGAGTTAGTTAACAAGTTAGAAGCAGCCAGGCACAGACGGGTAGCGTGTAGTCTGGCTGTGAGCTCTGAATTGCGATCATCCTGTTTTACCGTTTGGATAAGCCATCGTGAAAAGTCCTGGATCCGAGCCAAGGCTTTAAGATGAATAAAAGTCTTCCTGTAGTTTTTTTACTGCAAACTGAAAGAATGACATTTTGGCGGAAAGACTTTGGTGTTTTATTTGCAGTAGTAGAAAATGAATCCGTGACAGTTCCTAGTCGTTTTTGTTGTCAGGACGGAGTTAATTAGCCTGTTGTTCTTTCCAGGTCGGTGGTTTCATTTGGATCCAAAAACAGAGCTATTGGTGTTGCGGCTAAAAACCAGGTAGGTCATTTCCTGCTGCAAACTGTTGAAGTACCAGTGGGTGTAGAGAGAGTTGGCTAGGTGTAGTTGAAGCTGAACAGCTTCGGTTTCTTGTTGAGCCTTTTATTTTAGAAATGCTGCACTATGCTGCCATGCTTTCTTCAGAGAAATGTAGGATGTTTTTCCTAGAATGCTACTGCTCTCTCTTTCATTAATGTAGTATTTTCCAGTTGAATGTGTCCCTTTTCTGACAAGTTAAGGCCATTAGGTTTCTTTTCCTAATGATTTTATATAGGATTTTCCTTGTACTTGAAGGAAAACATTTCGAATGCTGTATATAGTTTCTTAAAATTAGATGTAAGGGGAGATGTTTGGCTCAGATTCTTAAAGCTATTTAGGGTACCTTACTACCTTTGGATTTGCTGTAAATTAAATACCTCTGGTTTTGAAGGTGCAAGTCCTTATTTTGGTTTTTTTTTTTTTTTGATTGAGATGCTCTGAAAGATTGAATGTTTTCTTTGCTAAAGTAGTATTTTCAGTTTAGAAGGAGAACTTAATTCCAACAAGTCTCAGAATATCGAAATGCAATGATTAAATAAATCCTTAGGTATTGTACATTGTTACATAACTGCTGCTGGGAGATCAAGCATGCAGCCTCCGCTGGCCTGTGCATCTCTCTCATGTAGTAAAAGGACTGCAGTGGGTTTCCATGGAGAGAGCACTAAAGGAGACTTTATTCCACTGTACTAGCTCTCCTCTTAATTTTGAATAGCCAAGGCAATATGAATAGTTTACATGTTCACAAGCACATGCACATTCAGTTACAGGTTAACATTTGCAGTAATGAAGTAAATATATATGTTTGTGTTTTTCCCTTAAATTTTGTTTTAGCATTGCTGAGTTGACTGCTGACATTGTTGCAAATCAGAAACTAGTATGATTTATTAGTGTGGAAAAATGAGTTGTTACTCAAAATGGCAAATGATCTGAATCCTCTTTCGAGCATGTTTCAGTATTGTTAGATTGTTCCAGTAAATGCCGGAAAGCATGAAGTAAGGTGAAAGTGAAGTAGATTCTCTTAGATTGCATTTACAAATGTTATTTGCAGTGATGAACACCTGTGAGTTTAGTTACTTTCAAACTGATCTGTATGATGTGGCTATATTGAGTCTTTCATGCCTGGCTCTCCTAGCAGTTGAAGCTAAGTATTTTTGCCAGGAGAAGAGAATGTGATACTTAAAATGATAAAATATGACAGATCATTTATTTCTCTAGTTGTAAGTGGTCCAGTTTGGCTGATGACCTGACATGTGAATTGTGTTTCTTTTGTAAATGTGGAAGTTTCCTGACATGGATAACTGAGAGTTACTTTTGGTGTCCTAGCATGTACTAGCTACTTAAATCAAGGAGTACAATGATCCTTTTCATTAAAAAAAAAAAAGCAAACAAACTAAAAAATCCCACAAAATAATTTAAAAAAAGGCTTTGACTGGTGACTTCTGCAATGTGATTGTGTGAGAGAGCTCAAAATACTCAAAGGTCCTCTCTTTAACATTTGAGAAATTGCTGCTGGAGCAAAATTTCAGAGAATTTCTGTTACCTTTAGGTAAGTGTGGTAGCACTGAAGATGAGAACGGTATGTTAGTTAACGGACCATAATTCTCAGCTTTCTTAATTGTGACTAAGCAGGAAGATATTAAAACATGCTACAGACCTAATGGCATACAATTACTCTAAAAATATCTAAGATTGTTCTCTTAGAAAAGGCTTTGAGGTTAATTCTAAATTAGGCTATAAGAGCTGCCAGAGTGTTTGCGCTTCTCTGCCCACTACATGGTAATAATTCCTGCTGCTACGTTCTTCAGCCATACAGCTGTGAAATACGTAACATTCAAGTACTCTGAAGTTGTGGCTATACAAATAAATGAAACCATGCTGGGAAACAATCTTGGACACAGGAACCTAAGTACTCAATCACATTAAAGTACTGAAATAGTTCCTGGCATGATTCTTGGCCTGTGCTAACTTGTGCTCATACTATTAATTGCTGAGCACTTTTTGGTGATTAGAATAAACCAAGGATGATTCTCACTAGGGAGTCCAAGTGTGACATCTTTCCACAGACACAGCTGTCTGAAAGTTACTGTTTGTTAGTGGGAGTATGGCCTCCTTTTTTGTCAGGGAGCTTTTCTGTAGGAGAACTGTCCTAGTTGAGTAGTTTTCTAATACAAGATGTAGCTCAAATTCTTCCATTTCATGGTGGAAAATTTTATATACAACAAGGAATTGATGCTTTGAGGGTAGTGAATGTTAGAAATCTTTCTTGGTATGCTCAGCATTTCAGTTGCTTTTATGCAGTCTGTTGGTGCTTGCCTAAATCTATCCTGTAGATAATAACACACTTTTATAATTTCTCTCTAATAAAATAGGATTAATGCTACTCTGAGATACTTGCATTGTCTGTTAGGCTGCTCTAGTTGTCTGGTTTCTGTTGTGCTTTGAATTTCTGGTAACAAAGGCTTCTCTATGTTGCTTGTTTGCACTGGGGAGCTTGCAGCGTGGTTTAGCATATACTTCAAGGTGATGTTGTTACCAAAAAAAGTTCCAGGTTGTCTGTGCACTGTATTCTTCTTCGGTCTAGTGCAAGAATTTGAGTTGCTGCTAGGTGAATGGGAACAAGGAAATGATGTGATTTCAAAGTAGCTCAGGGAGGAAAAAGTAAATCTTGACATGTATGGGGACACTTAAGCTTGAGGCTTAGTAACTAGGAGAGCATTTGTTTGCGCTTAATGTGATGATGTCTAAAGTGGAGGTAGTGTGGCTTGGGTTGGAGGGCCAGCTTACAGAGAAACTAGCTTCACATGTAGTTGCAATCTTTACTCATTTCAATTTGGTCTAAGTTCTGTCACTCATTTGCAAGGTGAGTGGCTCTGGTTGCCAGCACAATCAGCAGCAGAGTGCTCCAGTGCACAGGGGAGTTTCCTGAACTGGGGGAATGTCACAGGGAAACAAGAGCTGCCAGAAGCCTGCAGCTCGAGTGGCAGTAGCTGATGGCTGGGTGGGGCGAGGAGCAACAACAGCAGTTTCCCCCAAATATAAAATAAGGCCCTGAGGAGCACTGGTGACCAGGGTGTGGCACAGCAGTTTGCAGGAAGGGGGCTGAGGCAGTGCCAGCCCGACCAGGGAGCAATGGTATCCACCTGGCAGAAAGCCACGGCCCCGCTCAGCTCCGCACCCGGCACGGCTGGCACAGCTGCCCAGACAGCCCTGCTGGGAACACGCTGCCAGTGCGGGGTGCCAGCTGTGAACACAGCTGTGGGAGTGTGCCCGAGTAGAGGAGCTCTTCCACTTAGTGACAGAGCTCTGGGGGGAGGAGAGTACATTGAGGACTATCAGGGAGTGTGAGGGAGAGAGAGATGATACAGTGGAATTGCACCCTGCCTTCCCTGGGATGCACCTGGGAGGCAGGCAGGACACATGATACAGAGGATTCCTTCCTCTTCTCTCTACCTGCTGGAACACAGTGACTTGAAGGGATAGGGAGCAATGGTGACAAGTTCCTGGCCAACACAGCAGGCACGTCTCCTCTGTGACTACCCCACTTCCCCAAGTGTCCTGGCATAAGGGGTACAAGGCTCTGCAAGTAGAGCTGAACAGTAGTGAGGATGGTGGTTCATCTTGCATGGGGCTGTCACCAACGTTAAGTTGGCCTATGTCAAAACTGCTTTCATGAAGAAAAAAAGACACGTCATTGCCATGGGAGACTCCCTTTGGAAGGGAGTAGAAGGCTCCATATGCTGGCTGAAACCACTTCTTAGGAAAGTGCTGCCTCTCGGAGGTCCAAGTTCCTACCCTGGTATGGCCCTCAGATGATTATCCGTTGTTGGTTTCTCAGGTTGGCAGTGATGAGGTTGCACCAGGTAGTCCAAGGGCAGTCAGGAGAGATTTCAGGGCCTTGGAATGACTGCTTAACAGATCAGGAGCATAAACAGTACTATCATGTGTTCTCTATCCTTCCAGTTGCAGGAAATGAGGGAGGAAACAGAAAGAGCCAGCAGACCAATACCTGCTTCTTAGCCTGGTGCCACTGGCAGAATTTGGGGACTTTGATCATGGGTCAGTTTACATGACAGCAGGCTAGTAACAGGCAGAGTACACCTGTCTCAGTGGGGGGAAAAGGATCTTTGCACAGGAGCTAGCAGGGGTCATTGAGAGTTTTAAACTAGATTTGGAGGGGGAAAGGGATACAATCAAGTTTGCTAGAGATAAGCCTGGGGAGTACCACAGCAGTGTTAGAGAGAGTGTTCCAGTGAGGTCCTTCACTCTGCTGCCTCGGTGGAGATGGGATGGAGATCCATGTGGCAGCAGTGGCACAAAAGTTATTATTGATGTTAACCATGGGAGCTCCTGAGAATGGTCAGGTAGGAACTTCTAGAAGGCTTCTCCCTGCAAGAAAGTGGCAGGATGAATAGCCCAACTGAAGTGCATGTACATCAATGCCTGCAACACGGGCCATAAAGAGGAGAAGCTGGACACCACTGCACAGCAGTGACAGTTGCCATTGTGGAGACATGGTGGGATGACTGGCACAACTGGGGTGTACTCCTGACTGGATAAAGACTGGCTGGATAGCCAGGCCCAGAGAGTGATGGTGACTGTAGTTATAGCCAAGTGGCAGCCCATTACTAGTGGTGTTTCCCAAGGTTCAGTATTGAGGGCCAGCCCTATTTGATATTTTAATCAATGACCTGGAAAAAGGGATTGAGTGCACCTTCAGTCAGTTTGGAGGTGAGGCCAAGCTGAGCAGGAGTGCTGATCTGCTGGAGGGGAGGATGGCTCTACAGAAGGATCTGGATAGGTTGGATTGAAGGGTTGAGGCCCGTTGTATGAGGTTCAACAAGTTCTGGGTCCTGCCCTTTAGTCACAACGACCTCATGTACAGACTGGGGGCAGTGGCTGGGAAGCTTCCTGGTGGAAAAAGACCTGGGAGTGCTGTTCGACAGTGGCTGAACATGATCCACAGTGTGCCCAGGTGGCCAAGAAGGCCAGTGGCATCCTGGCCTGCCTCAGCAATGTTGTGGCCAGCAGGACCAGGGCAGTGACTGTCACCCTGTACTCAGCACTGGTGAGGTCACACCTCGAATCCTGTGTTCAGTTCTGGGCCCCTCACTACAAGAAGAACATTGAGGTGCTGGAGCGTGTCCAGAGAAGGGCAATGGATCTGGACTGCATGTCGTATGAGGAGCAGCTGAAGGAGCTAGGATTTTTTTAGCCTGGAGAAGTGGAAGCTCAGGTGTGCCCTTGTCACTATCTACAGTACCTGAAAGGAGCACAAGTTTTACCAGGGGAGGTTTAGATTGACTGTTAGGAAAAAATTTTTTCACCAAAAGGTTTGTAAACATTTGAACAGGCTGCGCAGGGAAGTGGTGGAGTCACTGTCCTGGGAGGTATCTAAAAGGTGTGTGGATGTGTCTTATGGGAAGTTGGTGGACTTGGCTGTGTTAGGTAAATAGCTGGACTCGATCTGAAAGGCCTTTTCCAACTTAAACGATTCCATGATTCTAAATTAGCTGACTAAAGTAGTAGGCTCTGTTGATCATGTTATTGTTCACCCAGTTGTGTCAAGGTTTTGGAGCTACTTTTATAATCCTTAATAAGTGATGGTCTGTAAGTCTGTGTCTCACTTATTAATGAGCTGATAAAAAGTACCAGACAGTAATTACCAGTGTTAAAAGAAATAGCTGTGACAAGGGAGTGAGTGGTTGTCTGAAAATTTGACCTGTGCATGGGGGCATACAGAACAGCACTGAACATTGCAGGTTGATTAAGAGTAGTTTTCTAACTATCCTGTATTTCCTTACAGCAAATTACTCATGCCCACAACACTGTATCTAACTTCAAGAGGTTCCATGGCCGTGCATTTAATGATCCTTTTGTTCAGAAGGAAAAAGAAAAGTTGAGCTATGATTTAGTTCCCATGAAGAATGGTGGAGTTGGAGTAAAGGTAAATCTGCAGTGTATCTCTCTGGGTTGTATAGCTAAATCTGAAGTCTTACACTTCAGCACCTAGTCATGAAAATACGGGTTTCTTGTAATTGCCCTAAAGGTGGGTTGTTTTAATCTTTCTGTTAAAGAAGAGCTCTTTTATGAATAGACAGCTTCATCTTTAAATAGTGGATGTTAACTATCAAATTACAGTTCATTTACAAATAATAAAAAGTTCCCTGTTGGTGAACTGCATATCCAGCTCAAACACACCAGCAGAAAAACTGCTAAGATAATTACAAGGTCGTATGGTTTTACTTCAAAGTGTGACTTTGTCACTTTAGTGTGGAATGCATTGCAGCAGGTGGTTACAAATGCTTTAGAAAGTAGTCAGAACTCTTCTTTAGAATAATTGCCATAAATGATTGGCAAGTGTGTCTTTAGTGGACCGCCTGGAGCAAGTTATGAAAAGGTGTTCAAAACCAGCTCCTACCACACTGCAGGTTTGGCTGTTGCTTACATTTCAAGGACTTCACTGAAACAATGTCAGCTTTTCCTAGAATAGGTACGGTTAATAACATTGTCCATTTACGGAAATATATTCAATTACTGGTAATGAAGCCTTGCTGGCATATAAGTGTAGCTTCACTAATGAAGACCTTAGCTTGAGCTGGTCCCTCAAAACTTCACTATAGATCAGTCCTAAGTAGTGAATAGATCACAGAATTATATACATTAGAAAGAATATTGACTGGAAAAGTAGCCAAGCTTTACAAAAGAGGAGATGATCTTTCTTTTGCTGTTTGTGACTTGTGAGGTTAACAGATAAATTCAGACAGAAATTTTTTGTTTCCTTTAATCACTGTGTGTAGGAGTCTTGTATTACATTAGAGTCTAGTGTTGGGAGTTCACTACTACTTGATATTTTTCTTAGGCTGCTTGGAGAACAAATTAGTATTTATTTCTATTTAACTGTGGTTAAAAAGCTTTAATAATTGATTCAGTAACATTCAGTAAGACTGGGAGGTTCAGGGAACAATTTTTCTATTAAAACCAAAATGCTTAATTTTACCCCATATCGTACTGAGTGAATAAAAGACAAGTGCTACTTTCAAGCATCAGTTGTAACATGTTACTTCACTTCATCATTTTCATGTATTCTATTGCACAATAAAAATGGTGATTCAAGAACGATTTTTGGTAAGAGAGCAATAAATAAACTTTTTGCTGGGCTTAAGATAAAGCTCTTGGTTGTTTTATGTGCAGAGGTGAGCTGTTGTTGAATAGTTCTTCCTTTTGGTGACTCCTCACATATTTGAGGAGAAGGATCAAAATGCCAAGGGAGAACAGACAGCAAGTAGGTTTGGACATTTTTTGCATTTGGCAGCAGTTTGAAGATTGATGGTTATTTTTACTTAATGCTGTGCCACATTTTAAACTTGTGTCACTTTTGGCCCTTTCCTAGCCATTTCCTTCAACTATGGAGTTGATACATTTCTTGATGTTTTAAGACCGTGAGAATGGAATTATTGCTTCTATAAACACTCAGCTGGGAAATTAAATTATAAAGTGAAGTTCTATAATGAAATAATGAAGCATGTCATAATTCATAGAGTATTAGCCAGCAGTGTATCAAAAAACATTAAATGTATGTAATTTTTCCTCCAGTTGAACTAATGGAATTATTTCACCTATTCTATCCAGGTCATGTACATGGATGAAGAGCACATCTTCAGTGTGGAACAGATTTCAGCTATGCTATTGACTAAATTAAAGGAGACTGCAGAGAGTAACCTGAAAAAACCAGTAACAGACTGTGTTATTTCTGTAAGTAATTGTAGTGCACAGGAACATTATGTCTTTTAACTTCAGCTATCGAGGGCATTTTGTTTCTATTCATGCAGAGTGAAAAAGAACTCTGCTAAGCACTTACAAAGGCATTAATCCTAACTAGCTTTAGAGCTTTTGACTTAAAGAAATCCCAGGGCTACTTCCATATTCCAGACCCTGACTAACTTCGTACTAATTACTCTTTAAAGTAAATACATATGTTTGTGTTTTTCCTTGCATTTAAAACAATTGGGTAACAACTTCGATAAACAATTTCCTTTGTTTATCAAAATTTGCCCTCTGGCAGCTGAAAATTTTAGTTTCTGTCCTGTTTATGTTCATCCTTTCAGCAACTTGGTTTTGTTTTTTTCAATGTTATGACTGCACAGAAAATGACCTCAGATTAAGAGCAGTCATTCCATTGCAAAGCCCTGAGCATAAAATAACACCTGCCCCTCTGTTCTCAATGACTCTGAACAAGTCTGTCTCATGTTGCATCTAGGCATATTTAGCTCTAGTTATTATTAGAGATGTTGATTCTCCAGCTGATACCTGGAAAGCTAGTTCTTCATGTGTCCCTGGGGACATCAGAAGGCACTGTCCAACATCAATGTTAGACATGTGTAGAAAATTTTCAACAGCATATTCCTTCAGAATTTCTTAGCACTTCTTGCCCAAAGTAATTTCCGCCAAAATAGATTCTCTTCATTTGTTATCCCTTATTTCTTTGCATCTCTCATATCTTTAGTATTGCTGTACATTTTTAGTTCCCTCTTTACTTTTTTGGACAGGAGTATACCTGCTAGTTCTGATTAGGGTATTCCACGTCACTGTCTTCTTAATATCCAGCTTCACATTTTGGGCCAGCACTTAATGTTATTAGCATTTGTATACAAATAACTCATTTGTTTCTTGCTAGTGTGTGCCCATGTAAACTATCTGATGCACATTTAATTCTATCTCTGATTGAATAGAATATTTGAAGTGTCAATTCCGTATGGTAGTTGCATTTTAGAGGCTTGCAGTAAGCATCTTCCTCAAAGAGGAGGAATAGATACAATTTTTAAATTAGTACTTTTAAATAAATAGTGTAATGTCTCATTTTCTGGAAATAACTTTGTATTCTCACCTACTTTCTTCAGGTTCCATCATTTTTCACAGATGCTGAAAGGAGGTCCCTTCTAGATGCAGCTCAGATTGTTGGCCTAAATTGTCTTAGATTAATGAATGACATGACAGCAGGTAAGTAGGATAAAATAGCAGTTCCTGCAAATGACAGGTGGAATAGAGGGTGCATTTAATTACACTAAGAAAAAGGGCTGACTTGAAAAGGCAAACATGAGACATGAATATTTGAAAAACTTTCTGCTCTTTTCTTGGTTTAGTGTCTTCTGTGTGAAGGGGTAGATGAGCTAAAGCTCCAGTGATAGTTATCTCCCTGAGAACTTACTTAGGAGTCACTGTGTGTGCCTGGACTACTTTTTCATTCAGTGTACTGCCCAGATGCACAGCTGCAGGATTTAGGCACTCCTAAAGGGAGTTCCTTGATTAAACATCACCACCTCATAGCTTCCAAGGCATTTTTCAGTATAGTCAGGGCTTTAAACACACACATGGCTCTGCTGATCCTTTCTACAACTCTCAGACAGAACCTTCCTGCCTGGGAGATACTCATTGTAAATACAAAACTGGATTTGGGTTTTGTTGTTAAGATGTTCTATGCCTTTGATTACTTTGCAAGGCAAAAAAAACCCAAAACCAACCCAAAAAACCCCAAACAAATGCTTAGAGAGCATATACATGACTAAGGGAGTATGTTCTGGTTCTCAGATCCTATAGCTTATATTAACGGAATAAAGCTTCCATGAAGGTAATATAGCTTGCATAGGTGTATGCCTGGATTTGTCTTGATGCTTTTGATCTTACAGCTTAATGTTCACAGGGATGTGATGGTATGCCATTGGGAACCATAGACTGTGTGGATAATATCTGACACTTCTTTTGCAGTGGCTCTGAATTATGGAATTTATAAACAAGACCTTCCAGCTCCTGAAGAGAAGCCACGGATAGTTGTATTTGTTGATATGGGGCATTCTGCATTTCAAGTGTCAGCCTGTGCATTCAACAAGAGTAAACTGAAGGTAGTAAGATTAAATGGGAATAAAAGGGTTTATAAGTGATTAGAATCCAATAGCCTGCCAATCTGCCTTGTTTTTTAAATTCTGAAATAATGCATAGAAAGTGGCAACAAGTCAAAAGTTGAAGGCTTTCATCAGTGTCCTTCACTTCATTACAATTGTTTCAAACAGGCTGTACATTTCTTGCAATACACAAATGTAAGCTATATAATACAAGTGCTATAATTCAGTTTGTTTAATCTAAATGAATGTGTGTATGGATCAAAATTTTGAATACTTAGGATTGTCACTTAGTTACTTAGTCTTATTTCCTCCTTAAAAGTGAAGAGCAATTTTTGGCTGATGTGGTTATGCATTGGAAGATTGGCTGACCTGTCCCCAACGTTTTATTGAAGCAAGGGCTTGCTGATATTGGAAGACTGCTATTCCCTTTGATTTTATTGAGTGTGAGACTTAATAATTGTGTTCTTTCAAACCAGGTACTTGGCACAGCATTTGACCCTTTCCTCGGTGGGAGAAATTTCGATGGAAAGCTGGTAGATTACTTCTGTGCAGAAATAAAATCAAAGTACAAGCTAGATCCAAAAACCAAAGTTCGGGCTCTTCTTCGTCTATATCAGGAGTGTGAGAAACTGAAGAAACTAATGAGTTCAAATAGCACAGACATTCCCCTAAATATTGAGTGTTTCATGAATGATACTGATGTATCTGGAAAAATGAACAGGTGAGTTCTGTACAAGACAGGCATTTGCTTTGGTGGCCATATTTTTTAAACAAGTGTTTCTTTCTGTGTAGGAAAGAAGCTTAATGTGCTAAAATTAAGTGTAAGTGCTGAATAGCTGTGGCATTTTTGTAATGCTAGAATAGCTAAGGCTGTGAAATGTAATGTTCAGCTACTTGAGTAATGTTTCAGTGCAATAAAGCATGCATAAGAAGCTTGGATTCTTTTTGTAGAATGGTATGTTCTTAAAACCATGGATTGATGCATGCAAACCAAAGGGTTGGCTGCATATTTAGGCCTTCTGCATACTTTAGGTAACCTAAATCCCATACTGCTCTTGAGACAGCAACAATTGAAGCTTTGTTTCTTTTATTCTGTTCTTAGTGTACTGTGGATATTGGTAGGGAAATGGGGGCAGAAACAGTGCTTATGGGAGATGACGTGATTATGGTCCAAGTGTAAATGAAGTCTGTCTCTTGCACATGTTCACAGGCATGGCTTCATTTGTTAGTTCTGTAGCTACTGCTAAGAGTGGTGGGTTCTTTTTCTTCCAGTATTTAGGCAACAGTTTTTTGTTATAAAGGAAGTGTCAGTGTTTTCTGATTTTTTTATCTGTAACCTCTTCTGAGAGGCAAATATGTAGCAGCTGCCCAAACAAAACCTTTATCTTATTTAACTACATTGATAGTGGCCTAGGAAGATCTGTAAGCAGCTGTTAGTGTACTGCCTTGGCTACGGTTGCCACTTTGGCCCACTTACAGGAGTTTAGCTTTAAGTCTCTTTGCAGTGTAGTTAACAAACCTGGTCAGCATTGGTTTGGAAACAAATAGCAGGCACGGTTCTTGTGGGATAGGCATTCTTTAGTTAATTCTGTTTTTTTCCTTAGGTCACAATTTGAAGAATTGTGTACTGACATGCTGCAAAGGATAGAGATGCCTCTGCTTTCATTAATGGAACAAACACAACTGAAAGTGGAAGATGTAAATGCTGTAGAGATTGTGGGAGGGGCAACCCGTATTCCTGCTGTCAAAGAGAGGATTGCTAAGTTCTTTGGCAAAGATGTCAGTACAACACTGAATGCAGATGAAGCCATAGCTAGGGGCTGTGCTCTGCAGGTGAAGTACTAGCAACACTTGATGAAATTAAAAGATGTATTTTGTGGTAGCACTTCCGTGAAGAATTAGTCAAGCAGTTATGAAAAATTGTAGAAGTGGTCCATTTTAAAATACTCAAGGGAACATACATGTTCACTAGGTCTTTTTATGGGACTGTGCTGTTTAAAAAAGTCCAGGGCACTCCTTTTTGGTGCAGTACACTGTTGCAGTACTTTATTGATGATGCTGGGTGTATTCTGTAAGCAGTCCACTCTCTTCTTCAGAAGAACATGATCTAGGGTTCTTTAATGCTAAAAATTTAAGTTGTTGTCAAGCTGAAAGGTATTTTTACTCAACAAGGTATGAGGAGTATCTATGGAGAGCCCAAACTACTGCAAGTTTTAGTTTTCTGGTATTCAACTTGCCATCAATGTGAAACAGGCTTTATTCTGTCTCACTTCCGTTTTTACTGTTTCTAACTGGTGAACTCTATTTTACAAGCAAACCTCTAATTATGTGTTCTTCCTTTTCTCCTTTAACCTCTTGTCTTATTTCACCCTCTTTTCTTTGGCTTATTTCTTTACTCCATCTCACTAACAGCTTCCCATTGCCGGCAATCAGTTGTGTTCAGGGAAAGAAGCAGGACCCTTCAGATAAACACCACTTCTTTTAGGACTAAGCAGTGCAGCATTTCCATTCTTCCCAGTCCTGGTATTTGCTTAGAGAGTTACCTTTGCTCACAAGCTACAAAAGGCCTGCCAACACAGCACATAAACACTTGTGTATGAGATTTCTGTTCTCTTATGATACTGCATTGAAATAGTTCTGCTTAATAAAGTCAACACAGTTTTCTCTTGTTCAAGGATTTTTTGCTGTCTTGGCTAGTGGAGTAGAAGAGTGAACCAAACTTTAATGCAAGTTTGTTGTTGTTGGTGGTTTTTTTTTTTTTGTTTTTTTTTTTTTAGTGTGCCATTCTTTCTCCAGCTTTTAAAGTGAGAGAATTCTCTGTGACAGATGCTACACCTTTTCCAATATCTTTGCTGTGGAACACAGAAGCAGAGGACACTGAAGGGTAGGTAGCTCAGACTACAGTTCTATGAAGCTTTTGACCTCCATAATTCAAGGGTAATGTTCTTGCTTGCATTTAAATCAGGATCTTGGCATTCTGATGTAGAAAACTCATAGGCCGTGTCCCAGAGGCGGTTGACAGGGGAGATTGTAAAGACCCATGTTGAAATTTTAACTGTAATTCCTCATATGTAAAAATATAAAGATTTTAAAAAAGTAAGTAAATGAGCTACCAACTAGTATCTTGTCTTGCATTGCCTTTATCTGTTTGTCAGGATTAGGAATACAAAATTAACTAGATCGATGGCTGGGTCCTGATTCCACTTTGCTTTCTGGCTTTTCTTTTTTTTATTCAAGGTATTCCTAACACCTGTCTTGAGATTCTTGATTTAGTGTTAGTGTTACGTACTGTGTAAATATTGTGAGCTCATACAGGTGCTATTTATCTGACTGAAGCAAGAATTTAACACCTAGCAAAAATTTATCATTTGTAAGGGTAATTTCTTGTAGTTGCAGTCTCTTACGACTGACATCTGTTACTAACTGTGCCATGCCTGTGGGAAATGCAATTGCTATCTAAGAAGTGAGGAGCTCCAAGTTCAACTTGTGGAAAAACCATAGTCCTAGAGGGACCTGTTCATACCTTTTTCATGTTCTTTGTAGTTCAGCCTTTTTTTTTCCTTGTCTGTTTTCCATGGAGGTGCAGGGCCTAGTTGTTCTGGCACTTGTGAAAGCAGCCTATGGGTTCATGTTCTAGGTAAAGTTCTCACTTTCTCATATCTAGGTTATTGGATGACATCTTCCACATTTAGAAGACAAAACTAAGTTGGAAATTAGAATCAGGCTGGCATAATAGCGGACATGCCTTAGAACACGAAGTAAGGCTGGTTGTCTTTCTGTCATGTCGAGGAATGAATAATAATCTGGTGTCAGGGTTCTCAGCTGAGCCGTGGAACATAAATGAGCAAGGAATTAACAGGGCTATAATTATCCCTTTGAGACTGAGGAAGGGTGCAAATTATGATTCAAAATACACAAGGACAATTTCTCATTACACTAGAGAACAGTAAATCCTTTTCCTTTGCCGTACAGTAGTGAAGTATCTTTATTGGAATTGTTCAGAAGGGTAAATGTGTCAAAACATGATGTTTCTCTGAAGAGTTCCAACCCTATATCAAAGCCTTGCTGCTCAAATAGACTGCTAAAAGTGATATTTTTCCCTTAATTACAGAGTTCATGAGGTCTTCAGCAGAAATCATGTGGCACCTTTCTCTAAGGTACTTAGATTCTATAGGAAAGGTTCATTTGAGCTAGAAGATTTTTATTCTGATCCTAATGGAGTCCCATATCCTGAGTCAAAAATTGGTAAGTAATTGTTCTGGAAATGGTGTTGTCTCTAATAGAATGATTTGAGGTCACGCAGTAACTGTGTTGTGATGCAGTATGGTTATGATGTATATATTCAGGTTTTTGTGTCTGAAGGACTCAGAATTTTCCCATTCCAGAGGTAATTGAATTGGTATTTTTTATTTTTCTTGCTTATAAAGTTGCTTTGGCTAAATGAAGAAATGAGGGGAAACAAGCAAATGCCTACAACTAAGATGTGGTTATCACTACAAAAGATAACTTTGTAACTTTTTTTTTATCTTTTCTGCTTATCACTAAAGCAAGCTAGGAATAAATGAAACATATCTCCTCATATTAAAAAAACCATGTCTTGAATAACTAGTTATTGTTTTTACCTGTACCTTCTGGGATTGACATAATGCTGAATTAACTTTTAATCAAGGCAGCCTGAAATAGTGGCAGCTACAAGACTAGAGTATTGATTTGTCTATGTAACATTTCTAAGCAGCTCTTTCATACTTTTTGACAAATTGCAGCACTTGACATTGTTGATACTTTCAAAGAGCTTGCAACATGGTTAGTTAGAAAAAGATTGTGGTGGTAAAGACAGGTCAGTTAAATAATCATTCTTGAGTTCTGGACATGCAATTAAGTGTTGTATGTTTGGATTCCATGTATTTTGAAAAACCAGCACAATGGAGAGGGACTTACTACAAGTGCAAGTAGTGACAGTACAAGGGGGAATAGCTTTAAAAAAATGCAAGAGAACAGGTTTCGATTCGATGTTAGGAAGAAATTCTTTACCATGAGGGTGGTGAGGCACTGGAACAGGTTTCGCAAAGAAGTTGTGGGCGCCCCATCCTTGGAGGTATTCAAGGCCAGGTTGGATGAGGCCTTGAGCAACCTGGTCTAGTGAAAGGTGTTCCTGCCCACAGCAGGGGATTTGGAACTCAATCTTTAAGGTTGCTTCCAACCAAGGCCATTCTATGATTCAATGACAGTATTTTGTTGTTACAGAAACATCAGACTTCCTTTTGTGGTTAACTCTTACCATAAAGACTGATGGTGGGGTTTGTGAGTGTTACATTTATGTCTTTAACAAACAAGAAGCTGTTTAACTGTTTAACTTAACAGTTCTGAAAACTGGTAAGAACAGAACTGAAAATCAGACTTGTTTCAACTCAGTTGCCAATTAATTCTTTGCTCAGAACAGAATTACTGGTATGATTAATGTGTGAATTAATAGTTCTAATGAGACTGTCAAAAGGGAGAGAAGGTCACACAACTCCAGTATTATTGGATTTACAAGACAAAGGATTACATTGCTTAGCCTATAAAATGGACAGGTAAAAGCTTCTACACTTGTGGTTTAGATGTGTTGCTGAGGGAATGGTGTGTGCAAATGTGTATATTTGGCCTATGAAATTGGGGATCTTGTACTTTGCAGCTAAGTGAGCATTGTAGTCTTAAGGTCACTCTTCTGGTAATCTATGCATAAGGAAAAAGGTCTGCTGTTAATGTCAAAGACATCTGATTCTTCATTTACTGTTGAAGTAATTGTATGTCTATTAGTTTCACAATGCTTGTTTCAAGTATTACAGTAGTTACAGAACAATTAGATTCTGCCCTAGAATAAAAGGTAATGGCAGACTTGCATGGATGTTAGAAGCTGTAAGGAAAGCCTCTAGAAATACTGTTTCTGTGTTGGGCAGTAACTTGTATTAGAGAGGCACCACTTAACATTGGCATTAGACTAAGCCTTTCAGCAGTTTTCTTTCAGCCCACTAGCAACACAGCACCAGTTTTGTATTTACTCTGTATTAGTGGTGTCAGGAGAACCTACTATTTGATTTATAAGATGAAGTTGGCTGAAAAGCAGTATGCTTTGGTTTTGTTGGGGTTTTTTTTTTCTAGTGGTACTGATTTAATTTGGGGGACCATGAGATTAGCACAGAGGCTTCATCAAATATTTAGAAAACAATTTGTCTATGAAAAAGGGAGATGTTTTCCTGGCTCTGTAATATTATCTACTTAATTCCACTGTGTGAGTTTTGATTCTTTTGTCTTTAGGTAGGTATGTTATCCAGAATGTGGCAGCCCAGAAAGATGGAGAGAAGTCTAAAGTCAAAGTGAAAGTCTCTGTCAGTACTCATGGCATTTTCAGTGTGTCCACTGCATCTGTGGGAGAATCAGTTAAAAGTGAAGAGCGTGAAGATGTCATTGTTGAGACTGAAGTGGAATCTCAGGACCGGAGGCCTATTGAAAACTTAAGTGATGTAAGTTGACTTTTCTTGTGTGTGAATGTTCTTACTGATGAAAGTGTGTTCTGCTGTTACATACTTCGGAAGAAAAATACCTTCTCCTAAGAAAGCAAAAGGAGATTAATTTTAAGATGTGTGTAGCTGTCAGGAAATGTCTTTACAAGAATAGGAGACAATTTGTGCTATCTCGAAAGTGTGTGGATTTTGAAATCAGTTATTGTGCTAAGTGCCAAGTAGCAGCAGGTGGGTTGTTTGAGGGTGGGATTGCTTACAGCTGCCATAGTTATCCAACTGTTCCAAACAGGAAAACTTGATTTGGATTGTTAACCATCCGTGTGCTTTGTGTTGAAAGGATTTGTATGTAATCCTTTGTATTAGTAAAGTGGTTTTTGAAACTTTTTGTGAAAGGGAAAGCTGAATTGTTTTCTACAGCATTGAAAGAGAGGGGAACACTGGGGAATAAAGCACATTGTTACAGTCTACTTGATGTTTTAATAGTTTTCTGAGGGGGAAAAGGCTTAAAAGTTATGACTCAATAAATTAAAAGCCCCTTTTTGTAAGAGGAAGTGGTAATGTGCACACACGCACACAAGTATTGTGCAGCAAGCCTGGCACTGGTAACATTTTCATGAAGTCCTTCTGAACTTGCAGCCAGTCTGTATCTCCATAGCTGAAGCGTGTGTGTTTCTGCGTGTGCACAGAATGCTTTGGAGGGCACTTTGTACCGTATGTGCGTCAGAAGTGAAGTGCCCTATACCTAAATGCAAGTGCACATGCCTTCTACATCCTTTGTGCCTGGGCTTTCATTTCAGAAAAATATCCAGCAAGAGAACAGTGAGGCTGGAACACAGTCCCAGGTACAAACTGATGGTCAGCAAACGTCACAGTCTCCCCCTTCATCAGAACCTCCCTCTGAAGAAAACAAAATCCCAGATGTCAAGAAAGTGAGTGACCCTTTAACTCTGTTGAAAATGTTATGCTATATAATGGTGGCTTTTAAGATGGTAACATATTTCAGGAAAAGTAAGGAGCTTGGTGTTGGAACCTTTTTCATTTTCACATCTTTACTATTGTGAAAAATAATGTCTAAATCTTGTGATGGTTTTTGTACAGAGTTTGCAAAAGGATTCCTGCAAGAAGTCTTTCACTACCGCTTCCCTGACTTCTTGCAGAGTTGTACAACTAGTTTATTTGGGTTGCAGACATTTCAATTTAAACAGCAGTTAGAGGCCAAGCTTATTAGGCCTGCTGAGGGAAGTTGGGATCAGGAATTCATAAACCTAAGAGGAAATAATCAATGTGAAACATTTGCCTGCATGTTATTGCTGGTAGTTTGGTTCTTTCATCTGTATGAGATGAAAAATACTTTGGGTTAAAATCTTAACCACTGTCAGCATCATTAGTGAACTGCTACATTACAGATGGACGCTTCTGGAAAATCTGCAAACACACCATATATCTGTGAAATGTCCTTGCTGTAGCTCAGTGCTTACTGTCTGGGAAACAGACTGTAAGGAGACTAGGATAGGAGGTGGAATCCCCAAAAGGAAAGTGCCTCATGAGTATATTTTGAAGATTCTAAAAGAACATGGAAAAACCTTTGTGTGTTCTTTCTCTGAATGTAGCTTTCATCATAGTGATACTTCATCAGAAAGAAGTCAGGAAAATTATCATATTTTTCTTCTTTCTAACTCAGACAAATGAGAAGAAAGGTGATCAGCCCCCAGAAGCTAAAAAACCCAAGATAAAAGTGAAGAATGTGGAACTACCCATTGAAGCTAACTTGGTTTGGCAGTTAGGAAAAGATCTCCTCAATATGTATATTGAAACAGAGGTGAGTTAGTGTGGTTTAGACTGCTTTCTTGTGTGCAGTTATTAACCATTCACCTGCTTTTCAAGGCAACCTCTGGTCTTGTACTGTCACCCTGGAGTGTGGGCTCAATTAACAGTGAGCTAATATACTGTCTGCCTTCTAACACATAATTGACAAATGCTTATCAGAAAGATTGACGTGTCCTTCATAGCAATTAGTATTAGAGCACTGATCCATGGAATGACATCACAGATCCATTTAAACTGTTGTAATCCAGAGAAGTGTAACCCATTTCTTCAGATGAGTACTGTATAATAATAAGAATTTCAGCAGTTAGGTGAGCCAAGGCCTCTGGGAGATTTTACAGGAGCTGTGCTTTGCAGAATGCTGTTTGAACATCAGTATTTTTTAATTAAAATGTTTTCTGTGGTATCCAGGGAAAGATGATTATGCAAGATAAACTGGAGAAAGAAAGAAATGATGCAAAGAATGCAGTGGAGGAATACGTGTATGAGTTCAGGGATAAGTTGTCTGGACCATATGAAAAGTTTGTTTGTGAAAAGGTAGGTTATGGTTTCAGGAACTTTGCTGAAAATACTGATACCAAATATCTGTGTTGTATACCTTGGTCAAATATTCTCAAAGCCACCCTGGACATAGCTGCAAGACCAGAACTTCATTTGAAGGATGGCAGCCGCTAACCCAGAATTAGGTTTAGGCTTATCACATACATATCCCTGAAAATAAGTTCTGTCACAAATGGAGTAAAGTTTTGTTTCCAGTTAAGGCTGGTGACTGGAAGGGCAGGCTGTGTTGCTTTATGCATGATCAAAACCATGAATTAGAGCTGCGCCCCAAGCATTGGCCTAATCAAGGACAAAAGGCTATAAATGCTACCTGTGTTGTAGATGTGTGTTTCTCAGTCCAGAAGCTGGGATGGTTTAAGTAACTTAATTAGGCAAAAGCTGCAGCAGAAATTAAATTTTTATATAGGAGGCTAAGGATTAATATGTCTATTTACCACTGTCCTGTTACTTCAAGACAAACCTAGTCGATTGGTGTGTATTTTGATGTTTTGTGTGTTGAATTATATTGACACACAGGATCTGCAGGGATTCTCTGCCCTCCTAGCAGAGACAGAAGGCTGGCTGTATGAAGAAGGTGAGGATGAAGCAAAGCAGGTGTATGTAGAAAAATTGGAGGATTTAAAGGTAGGTCTGTTAATATGCCCAAAAAGCAAAATTTCCAAACCACTGTGCTAAACAACATTAATGAATGTTAACAAATCACATAAACACATAGAAATTGCTTTTCTAGAAATTAGGTACTCCAATTGAAATGCGCTATCAAGAAGGAGAGGAACAACCAAGGCTATTACAAGAATTGGGACACAGGCTTGAGTACTATGCTACAATAGCTGGGGAATTCAGGAACAAAGTAAGTGGCCTTTTTTTTAACCACAGTGTTTCAGTGAGCTCATTGGCTGGAGGGGCTTCAAATTCACTTTCAGATGAGCTGCAGTCTACTGCTATATAGGTCACAAATTTAACACCACAAATGTTTCCCAGAACTCAAAAAATCTCACAGTGTGTCATATCTTCAGTTGCTTGATACCTTTGGATGTTTTCAGGCTAAAGAGGACATTCCTACAAAGAGTTTAGGCTCATGGTCTGATTCTTGACCTTTTTAAAACTGATCTGTTTTTTAGAAATGTGCTCCTCTTCCAGTTCTTTCAGGGACAAGAATTATTGTATGGTGAGAAGCATTAATGTAAAACCTATTTGTAGATAAAGTAAAACCACAATTTTATTATGTGTGTGTGTCTGGGACTCGTTTTTTCTGGGTTTTGTTTGGGTTTTTTTTTTTTTGTGTGTGTGTGTATGTGTGTGTATGCTTTGGTGGGTTTTTTTGGTTTGTTTTTTTTAATTGGTATTTGTAGATTACTTTCTTGCTAAGCATTCCTGTCTGAAAATTTGCTCCTTGGGTTTCAACTTAAAGAATTTTAATAGGACAGCTCACAACACTCAAACTAATCCAGTCTGAGACTTGAGTCAGAAACAATTATGTCCTCACAGCTATAGATTACAAAACTATTAAGTGAAGTCATTAGTAGTGTTATACTTGAAATAACTAGCATCATTTAATATAGTATATTAAAAAGTTGGTTGTATTTAAGTATTCTAAATATGGATTCATCAATTGTGTTGCTGGGCAGGTCCTTCTGGTATCAGTTAATTGTGTAACTGTCGCATTGTAGGGAATGCTAAGGTTGAAAACTCCGATCCTTTCTCTGTACATCCGAATCTCACTATTAAAACTACCTTGGGCCCAGGTAGCCCCTCAAGAATGGAAGGGAATTTTTTTTTTTATCAGCCTTGTTAAGAATGTTAAATTTTAATGCATGACCTTTTTGTGAAGCTTCTATGCCTTCTGTGAACCAGTTTTCTTGTTTATTTGGGCAAAGGAAGCTTTATATTGACATCTGTATTTCCTGTTGTCTCTTGCTGTAATGGATCTCCCTTGTGGCTAACTTCTATTTAGTATGACCATTGGAAAAAATTTACAAGTTATAAATAATTGGGATAGTCTTGTTGGCATGACTTGATGACATTATTAACACTTGACATTATTAACTAATACGAAATGTTTGTGTTTGGACAGGATGAGAAGTACATCCATATCGATGAGATGGAAATGATGAAAGTAGAGAAGTGTGTTAGTGAAGTGGTAGAGTGGATGAATAATGCTGTGAGTGCACAGGCTAAGAAGAGCTTAGATCAGGATCCAGCTGTGCATTCAAGTGAAATTAAGGCAAAGCTACAGGTAAGTACTATAAGAAACTATCTTTAGAAGTTGGTGCTAAAAGTAGACTGGTAGCTGTGCCCTTTGTCTCCCCCAAGTTTCATCTTGCTGCTCTAGTGTTCTTGAAAGGTAGAAAGTATGGAGAGAAGGAGATTCAGTAGAAAGCAGAGGAGCTCCAATATACAGTATACAGTTCTGTGGAGCTCACTGATATTTTTTCTTTCAGTCACCTTAAAAACTCAGGCTGTTTTTCACTGTTTTACTGAGAGACAAAAGAGGATTGAAAAAACAGTGTGAAATCCAAAATACTTAGTTGAACTTTGCCCACAGAACATCAGAAATTATACCAATTAATTTGTTTCAGGGTACAGTAAGTACTTGTCAATCTGGACTCAGGGTAACAAATGCAGAAGCCAATTTCAAGCAGTCTTTTGGACATGGGACTTTTTGCACTAGTGAAGCTGGTGGCTCCTTAACATATATTCTACCCACATCTTTTCCATTTCTTTTAGGAGTTAAACAATGTCTGTGAGCCTGTTGTGACACAACCAAAACCAAAAGTTGACTCTCCTAAGGAGGAAAACCCATTAAGTGAACAGAGTGATTATAAAACTGAAGACATGGGAGAAGATGACAAAAATTCTGAAATGCCTCAGCAAAATGGCGAATGTCATCCAAGTGATCAAAACACCATTAACATGGACCTGGACTAAGCCACTGCACTTGCAGCAAATTATTTCATCCCATGACAGATGATGTTTTGGCTGTCATATGTGATGGGGGTGGGAATGCATTGTTTCGGAAGCTATTTATATTTTTTTTCTTAAGACTTGTCTGGGATATGTTATGTTGTGGGAGGAAGAGTAGTAATAGTGTTGGTCATGACTATCCTAAAAGGAAAATTGCCTTGGTAACTTTCAGATTCCTGTGGAATTGTGAGTTCATACTAAGCTTCTGTGCAGTATTTAACCATTTGCATCACTAAAGATGAAAAGAAGCCCTTGCTTTGAAATGTACTGCTCCTTCAAAAGGTTGTAATCGAAACACTCGTAGGCATTTGTAGATGCCAAGGTAGTTTTCTTTTGTCTGGACATCTAATTGGGTATGTCAGAAAAAGCCAGTGTCTGTCCCCTTCATAAGGACTTTCCAGAAGAAATCCTTCTGTCCTAAGGTTTTTGATTGTTGCAGTCCAAAGTACTTATCAGGTAATGAGATGGTGAAATGTGTTAGTAGCATGCAGAAACGCTTACGTTTCATCTCTTGCTAAACAATACATTTTTCATGTGGGGTACATAAAATGAAGGAAATGCTAATTCTGTTAGTGTTATTGTGAAGCTTTTTAATGAGCTTTGAAATAAAGTTCATTTTACTGGTATCTCCTGACCTCTTGCGTTTAACTGTTTTCAGTACTTCTGCTCTAAGTGTTGCCCTCCTCACAGTTTGGCAGGCCATTGCTTTGTATTCCTGTGCAGGAGAGTCATAAACATGCTTAAAACTCTAACAGTTTGCACAGAAACAGTTGTGCAGTGAGATGAATGTAACTCAGCCCCTTAATGAGTTATGCCTCTTTCTTTTCTTTGGCCCAAGGGTTGTACACACCTGAAAGAACCTGGAAACTTCACAGATGTTAGGGCACAGGACCGGGATTGTAACACAGAACCCTATAGTTTAGAAATTATAATCCATGGTTCAGAGTAAGATGTTAAAACCTGGTTGAATACTTAGGCCAGGCTCTGCTTTTTGTTATAGACTAAACTGAAATAATGAGATTTTCAGCCCATTCAACCTTGGTAAACGTTTTAAAAACTAAGAATTCCTCTCAAGTAAATCTCTGTAGTCTATTGGAGAAGATTTTTTTACATATTTGCTGCAGGGGAGGATGGTCTGTGTTAAACATCAAATTACACTAGGAAATATTAGGCACCTGAAATGCTGTGGGAAGTTTTTCTTGGAAGCATAGTCTCAAGGGTGTTAACTCTGCTGATGCATGGAGGCACAGATCCCATATATAAGCATGTGGCACTAGATGCTTAAAGATCAGTGTCACTAAATGCAAAAGTGTTCTGGTTTGATTTTAGTAAGGGTTTATTGTAACTACAGCAGTATTTTGTCTGGAACAACAAAACCTAAAGGAGAAAAGAGAAATTCATGCCACTGGAGGTACTGAAGAGGCAGTACAGATGAGAGGACTGGTGCTTTCCTAGGGCTAGCTAATCCTATCCAAGGCAAGTCTTTTTCTTCTATTTGGTGTTTTTAGCATCACCCTTCTGTGAGTCTTCTCACAGCCAGGGGCAGGAGCTCTACTGCAGTTGTGTGCAGCTTCCCACAGTAGTGCCCAATTTTCTGCATTGACTATATTGACTGTAGATAACCCATTTGATAACTGATTATCAAAATGCAGATCACTGTTACTGGCTGCTTTGAGCTGCCTCTTCTTCAGTTCTGGCCGATCCATTTGACAATGGTGTACAGTTAGCAACAATAGGAATATTTTGATTATTCCCTTTCCTTTTCCTAGAGCTAAGGAATAGGAAGTCATACCAAACTTCAAAACTATGTTTTGAGGTGTAGAGGAGTACTGTGTTGGTACCACTAGAGTGGTTTCATCAAGGGTTAAGTTTTATTAACAGACTACTGGTTGCTTATATTATTGCTGAAATGGAAATGATGGTTCTAGCACCATAAAAGATACAGACTTCTATTGCAAAATCAGTAAGATGCCATAGCAGAAAGCTTATCCTAATCAGAGGAAAGTTTTGTGGAGACACGTGAAGTAGAATTCTGTCAGAAGAACTAGTCCTGAATCTACAAAAATAAGCTTTTCTGGTCCTGATGGGTTCCCATGTGTTCTGTTACCTCTCTAGAAGGTACTGCTCCAATTTTCCTCTAATGAACCTTCATAAAAAATCTGCAGTGAGAACAGATGAATCTGGGGTGGTTTTTTTTCAGATTTCTGCAATGCTAACTATTTCATACCAGCTAATGGTGGGGCAAGTGATAAATCCCTTACGATTAAGTGGCTTATTTAAATCTTTACAGTGCTTGGGCTTTACCCTGAGGGAAGGGAGAGGGAAAACAAGAACAGATCAGTGATACAACTTTTCCTTCTTTCCCTTTGCCCCAGCTTAATGACTTTGCTTTCTAATATACCTTTTACCAGACACATGTGGAAATCCTGTGTACCAGTTTCACTTTGATCTCAGCATCAGTGACAGGGAGGTGAGGAGGTTCAGGATGGCAGTTCCCTTCATGCTGCAACATATCAGAAGAATATGCAGCACCACAAGGCAGAGGTTACTGGGCAGTTTAATCTCACTGGCACAAGGGTGTAATGGCCTTAATGTTTTACTGACGCTGCACAAATAACATAAAAATTTAAAATACTGCACAAAGGTTTGACTCTTCTTTTGGAAGGAGAGAAAAAGATAACTTGATTCGTCTAAAGAAAGCTTTTGCAATTCTTTTTATAAAGGATTTTTGATGCTGTGTGTTGTTACATTCACATATAATGTGTTTATCAAAGCTCCCAATTTTATCCAAGTCTTTACAATTGTTGTGCTGTAGTGGCATTACTAATAGGGAGAATTTACATCAGTATTCAGTGTGGTTTTATTTTTAAGGCACGGCTCTTCTCAAGCTGTGTTCTGAGATTCTTGGGACTCCTTTGACATATCATAGAAAAGTGTCTTATAAATACAAATATTTATTTCTTATTCAAAAAATGTGTGAAGTATTCAAGGAACTCAAATGCCCCACTAAAAATGTTTAAGGTGATGTGAGTGGAAAGCACTCAAAAAGGACTTAATCAGATTGCCTTATTGGGTCATTATTGACCTTAGTTACATATATAAGCATTCCTTAACTGCCTTTGTCTTCCCAACATAACAGACTTGTGAGTTAACTCTGTCTTTAAAATAAAGTTTATAAACTCATAAACACATCAGATTGCCTAAAATTCAATCTTGGTCCAATTCTGAGTCTTAGATGACTAAAATTTATGTAAAATACATGATACTTGTTGTAAGTGGTGTATTTTCCTTTGCCATTGTTTCTTTCCAAAAGCTTTAGTGGAATGAAGAATTGGGAGGTTATGCACAGAGAAACTTTTTTTTAAAATGAAATTTTAAAATATTTTTAGCCAAGAAAAGCTTAGAACCACAAAAAGATAAGGACAAAATAGATAATGAAAAAGGGTAAAATCCTAAAATTTATCTGTTGTATAACCTGTTTCACACAGGTTTGATGTAGCATGTTTTGATAGGCTAACACTACATAGACTGGCTACTAATGAAGTCCAAATTATACATTTTAATGCTTGGTCAGGTACCTTGCCCCTCAGTGAAATACTCCTTTTATTATTTACTGCTCCCATTTTGTAATAGGTTTTACTTTCCTCAGGAAGGTGTGTGTGTTGCAAATGATGGAGCCCAAATAAGATAATTTCTCTGGAATACCAAACATACTTGCATCATTCATAATCAAGTTCTCATTTATCAGGTTGGCTCTTTATTCCTGTGAATTAGGAGTACTGGTTAACTCTGCAGATGAAGTCACTGGACTGGCAGGTGAGTTGCTGAATTTGAGTGGAGTTTTTTAACTTTGCTGTTACAGTGGAGCATCTGATTGTCAGGGTGTCTGTGTACTGCTCTGGTACAGATAACGTTCGTTCTATGTATGTATTTGTGCTTTGTGTCTCCCTGTGATTAAGCCACAGCACAGCTCTTTGAAAGATATTCCAAAAAGAGATAGGTGTTTGTTTATTCCATGAACCTTGATCAGTTCCCCCAAACGGGTATTGATTTCAGTAAACGTTAATTCGGAGAGCTTTCAGCTGACTTTCAAAAGTGGTGAAGGAGACAAAACTGAATAGAACAAAACAGAACTTTAGCATAAAATTTCTATGGTTTGTTATTGTTTAAAAGGCATAGCAGGCATAATAAAGCCTCTTAACATCTGCGTTTTTAGATTTTGGAGTGTCTTACAAAGTAGCCTATAGTTCTTCTGGCTGAAGAAAGTGAAATTTTTTGACCATGTTTTTCCTTCTCAGAATGTAAAAAAAAAAGAAAAAGCCCCAAGGCACCCCCTGGGGAGTGAAGAAACCTCATCATGTCACCTGTAGCCCCATGTGATTTAAAACACATGTGAAGACAAGCAGAAGAGGCAAAAGAAAAGTACAGGTCTAAACACTAAGTGTGGTCCATAAATCTAAGCCCTAAGGGCTCACCCACCCATGGCTCCAGCAGGAGGGTGGTTAGGAAAGGCCACGCTGGCTTCCTGCAGGTATTCCTTCCCTGTGCTCCTGCTGTGTGCCACTTGCTTAGCCCTTAGCATTACTTACCCCTGTGTTCTCCAGGCAGATCCAGAGATGAGCTGTGCCATCCAAAGGCAGGGAGGAACAGCAGGACTCTGTCTTTGCACATCACCTCTGATCTGTCAAAGCAGAGGCAGAACAGCACAGAGATCCACAGGTCCCTGAGGAGGGATCCAGAGATCCAGGCACCCTGTGACAGCATCACTGCCTTGCACTGCCTGCTGTTAGGTCAGAGCTGAGGTTCCCGTGCTGCCGGGGGGGATGGTAGTGAAGTAACCCAATCACACTGCCATTGAAAAGCAGCTGGCTATAGGCCTGTGTGCTTTTAGATATTTCCAGCCCACACTGAGCTGTGAAAGACCATACTTACACAATAACTGTTGGTGTGTGCTTGCCTGTGATACCTATCTGCAGCAAAATAGGGAATGCATCAGTACCATCCCATACAATTCCTAATCATACACAGACAGAGGTCAATAGAGAACGTGTTGCTAAGTGGCATCACAGAGGCCACGCTTTGTGCAGGGCCAAACACAAAGCCTGACAAGTGCAAACTGAGTAAGGGCCTCAGTAATGCTGTTTCAACGCAACAAAGTGTTAAAATAGTTTTCATGCAGAGCATGAAACAGCCCCACGTGGGTAAATAGCTCCCACTAAACTGCAAGGATGTGAGTGTCACAGGATGTTATGCCAAAATCCTTGCTGAGATTATGCTCAGTCCTTACCTCCCACTGAATTCAAAGTAGGTTAGTCAGCGTTTAGCCAATGGGCCATTAAATTGCTTTACTTGAAATGCTACACAGGGGCAAACTTTGCCATGCTGTAAACAAGCCACTGCAATACCAAGGACAGATTGTGAGAATGAACAAGAGGAGAGAAGAGATTAATGTGGGGGAGAAGAAGGGATTTTGGGTTTTTTGGTTTATTGTTATCCAGGGCAGGACATTGCTCATTTAAACCCTCACTTTTTCTTATCGTGTTTGCTCAAATGTGCACACATACATACAAGCCCTCAAACAGTTTATCTAGGTTGCAGCAAGTTGCACCACATACACTGTGGTGGCTCCTGCTCTGAATTCCCAAGGATGTGATACTTGGTGCCGTCAGCATGCACACATCCATTGCCATCAGTCCATGGGGAAGCTGATCTTGGACTGAGATGGACATCCAGGCTGGTGGTGTGATTAACCAGCAATTCACAGTCTGTGACAGCACAGCACAAGCTTTTTAATGGACATACATTGCATCATGTGGAAGCTGTATCAAACCCAGAATGGCTGGATGCATATCAGCAGCAATTTTACAGAGGAAAAATGCTTTTCCTCCTTCCTTTTATGTATGGTTTGTCTGGAGTTGCACACACAGTGCCAAGTTTGGCTCTACGTAGTGTACACACACTGAGAGGTGTGAAGCCAAGCAGGCTTCAGGAATAGAAGAAACCTGCAGGATACCAAATGGTGATGGCAAAACCATTTCTCAATAACAGCAGAACATGAGTCTGTTGGGAGGGGAACATACAGGGGCTGAAATTAGAATTAGAAAAAGTGATCCCAAACCTTTCACCACTGATCATCATGCTTACAAGGTGTTTGTTTAGTAGAGCTCCCTAGCACATTGCCTTTATCAGTCTTACCATTCACTTCAAGTATTCTCTGGGTATTTGTCTTCTAAGCAGATTATTATTTTTATTCAAACTTTAATACAGAAAAAAAGGGAAGGGATTGATAAAATATTCATATTTAATGAAAAAACCCTCAATCTTAAAATAGCTAAAAAATGTTAGAGCAAGTCCTCTTATCAGGGAAAAATCAGAGCTTTCTTGGATCGCTGTGTTATGGCAGGGCCAGAGGTCCTGCAGATTTCACCCCACAGGAGAGGTGTGTTGCACTGTCACCAAATGAAGAGATTTGTTTTAAGATGCCGCAAAATCAATAATCTGCATCTACATGTTCATGGATTAAAAGCAGAGGGAGAGGGAAGAATAGTTGTCACTGCAAATTGAGAAACAATTCACAGTTTTCAAGAAACACATGAGCATAGGGTTTTTTTTACAAAAAACACCACATACAGCACAGAGCTGTAACACATGTAGGGACATGGGCAACATCCCACTGTTAACTCCTGCCTTGAGGCCCACTGGAAATGAGATTCACTGCTCCAGACCACAACCAAGCCATGCAAGCCTACAGAAACATTGCTTGCATACCCCTTGTGTCTGCAGCTTGGAAAGCAATAGGAAGAAAAAAACCTGTATGTCCACTGCAAGCCTCCTATGTGGAAAGACTTAAGAATTACTCAACTTGCAGAATTCAGAATTACTTTTCTTTAACAAATGATGTTAAGTGAGTAAAACACATCATGTTGACACAGCAAGATGTCCCCCTTGCTGTGTTGAAGGTAGAGTAATAAATCTTTTTCTGAAGCAGTGGTAATGCATTGATAAGCATTTCTTAGAGCTCCCTTCACATGGTCACAAGGCCACTGCTGGCATCAGATATCACCACTGACAGCTTTCAGTAGGGCTGGTCAAAGAAAGCTGGAAAGATTTTACACCAGAAAACCTGAGTCCACTGAAATGCAAAGCAGTCTGCTGAATGATGGATTTTACTAAGATTTCACTTCAGGGCAAAACCTTCGAAAAGTCCAGCAAGCCTCTAAGAGAGGCTGTTTAGGCAATTTCAGAACAAAGCCAGTTTTGTTTTTCTTTAGAAATACACTTCAAATTAGGCTTGTAAGATAAGTAGTGGAAGAAGCAACCCCGTAAAAGTCAAACTCAATCATTTCAATCTATCTTAAATACTTCTCTGATGTTTATTTTGCAAAGATTGTTAGAAGCTGGGTGATATTTGTTTTCCCAAGCAGCTCTTGCCTTTTCCACCAGCGCAGTCAGTGGGAAGAGGAGTGTGAAGTTCGTGGCAGCTGCAGCTGGAAGTCAAGATGCAAACCATAGTGTCACCTCTGTAACCAAATGAAGCAAGGAGAGTGAGTGGAGAGTGGCTGTCACACAGGATATTTTGCCTTTGTAGCCGTGGGGCTGGACGGAGGCAGAGAAGAAACACAAAAGAAACAGTGTTTGTCCTCCTGTTTTGTTCTTTGGCTTGGTCAGACCACACACATAAACCGGACCCTGCCCCATAAGCCTTGTGTTCCAGACCCTTCCCCAGCTCCATGGCCCTTCTCTGGACACGCTCCAGCACCTCAATGTCCTTCTTGTACCGAGGGGCCCAGAAATGAACACAAGAATCAAGGTTTGGACCCACCTGTGCCAAGTGTAGGGGAACCATCACTGGTGTAGTCCTGCTGGCCACACTACTCCTGATGCAGGCCAGGATGCCATTGAACTTCTTGGCCACCTGGATCCACACTCTGGATCATGTTCAGCTGCTGCTGACCAGCAGTCCCAGGTCCTTTTCTGCCAGGCAGCTTCCCACTCACTCTGCCCCCAGGGTGTGACACTGCCTGGGGCTGTGATCCAAGTGCAGCACCACACTCTTGGTCTCCTTGAACCTCACACAACCAGCCTCAGCCCTTTGATCCAGCCTGTCCTCCAGCTGATCAACACTCCTGCCCAGCTTGGTGCTGTCTGCAAACTTACTTCCCACCCCTCAAGGCACAGACAATTAATTTTTTTAGAGCTCTGTCTGACTTGCACACACTCTGTGGGTGGGCAGAGCCAGCCATGGACAGCCTCAGCCTGCTCGGCCAGGCTGGGCAGCTCCCTCTGCTTGCACCACAGCTCTGCTGGGTGCATATTTATATCTGGGTATATTTTGTTCTTTTCTTTCCAGAAGCCATAGTACACATTTCTTTCTGAGGCATACAAATCTGACTAATCCCTCAGGAATGTCTCAGGGGAGGAACCTCCCACAGAAAGGCACAGTTACTTGCAGTATAAACTCCCACCAGATGCATCTGACCCTGGGACAAGACTTACACAATGTCAGGGAAAACTTTACTTACTCCTGTTCACCTCTTCATAGATGCAGTCACAGATCTCATCACACTTTCCTTCTGCAAGGAAAAAAAGCCCAATCCACTCTCATTTATGTCCTTTAAATGTTTTTGAGTTTTCCAGAAATTTGCAAACTGCTTGCCCCTCTTCAGAGCACTCAGATGGCGCCTGCTGTTGTAACCCCCTCTCTTCAGGCCTCCATCTCTGCCTCCTGCAGCCAGCTTAGAACAGGATTCAAACACAGCCTTCTCTGCTGCAGGCACCAGCAAGAGTGCCTACAGACATGTAACCAATAGAAAAAGAAATGTAGCCTCACCCACTGCTATGGAGTCAAACAGGTGATTCCTACATCTTTGTGAGCATCAGGGAGCTCAAATAACTGCTTTCTTATTTCAAAATCCCAGACTTCAGATGTCTTTAAATAAAATTTTTAAAAAATTAAAGAAAGTTTGGACTTTGAAAAGTAGCTCAAAGGATCTGCTGAAATTCTCACCCCTTGTCCCCACTTTCATGCTCTGGCTTTCTTTTCTGTTGAACATCATGGAAAAGGCATGTCCTTATGTCACCTTTGCTCAGATCTCTGGTCCCTGACCAATACTACAGTGCTGGCCAGAGGGTGAGTAGGATCTTGGATCTGTGTGCCTAAAGGCTGCGTTTTAGCAGCCACTGCTGGGTGGACAGCTGCCCAGGCCCAGGCTGTGTCACCCTGGACACTGGTGCGTGTCACAGGAGAGGACAACCATCACATAATTTGCAAGAGCTGCTCTGTGATTGTGCTCAGAGCACATCCCACCCTCTTCCATTGAGGGATGGAGAGTGGTGTTGCTAGCCATGTTTTTACTCTGGGTCCAGTGGTTTCCCACAGTCCCTCCTACAGAAACTGCTCCTATTTTTGTGGGAGCTGCTCAGATGCTTCAGAGGAAGGCTGGAAGTCAAGTCATCTCAAGGCAAGGGACTGAGGCCACCTTTCAGGGATGTGAGAGCCCAGTGAGCAGCATGGCAGACCCTCTACCTTACTGGCAGTCCTCCAGGGCTAATCTAGTGGAAGCTGCTGTGGCAGTATCCAGCACAGCTGCTGGCTCTTATTGCCACTTGAGTCATTCACCCAAGGGAAAACCCACTGCAGGCTCTGGACCCACACAGCGCCATGGAAGTGGGAGCAGCATAAATAACAAAGTCATGTTCCTGGGGGCAGCTGCTGAGAGGATGCCTGGGATGTGCAGCTAGAGAGTGGGGTGTTAAATAAGCACAGCCTGTGCCCCCCACGCTCCTGAGGGAGGGAAGCAGAGAGGGAGGGAGGGACCGCAGGCCATGCTGTACATGCCCCGGGGAAGACAGGAACATGTGTAGCTGCTTGGCATCAGTTTCCCAATACATTAAGCAAACAGGAGAAAGAGAGAAAGACACAGGGCATCAGTGGCTCTGAAAACTGAGATAAGGGCAATGAGGCTTTTAGTCCTTGCAAGCAATGTGCTTCTTATCTACCCCTGATACGGCACTCCTGCCGTTATTTTTGAGTTGTGCTCTCACAGGCCTCGCACCCGCCCAACCACAGGCTTCAGGGAAAAACCACAATGCAGAACACCCACTCTCACCCCTTCTCCCCAGCTGCCCCTTTCCTCACTTTCAAGAAGAGAAGAGCAAATGTATCCACGGTAACACAAAGGGATTGCATGCCAGGTACATAGAAGCAAGCACAGAGCTCATCCCTGCTTGTCCTTGCACAAGCAGCTCTGGAAGTCCACAGAGAAAAGAGAAAAGAGAAGGAAAAAAAGCTCAGCCTGCCTGGGGAGGGAGGTGGGAAGTGGAGCAAGAAACACTCTGTTCTTTGGAGCGTTTACAAGATACAACTGCAGTGCTAGCTTCAACTCTGGCATCTCCCAGTTCCTGAGTACTTCACTGCAGATCTGTAAATGCCCATCCAGTGCCAGCAATGGGCATGTGCTGATTTTGTACAGATTATATACGAGTTACACATTCAGCTATTAGACAATTTCAGGAAATCTACATAGAAAGAAACAGATTTATCAGTAGCTTCTACAGACCTCAACAGTGGACATACACAATATTTTATATAATCATTCTATGATTCTATGATATTAGCATCTTCAGATGTGTGAAGGTAAAAGATGGGTGCTGTACGGCTTCTGATGTGCATGCCTGCACATTGGCTGAAGTTTAGATCAGAACACCTTCATGTTAAACAGTTCTTATATAAACCTGTGAGTGTCTTACTATGCCGAGTCAAATGTAATGGTCCTAAGTCTCTTAACACTTGTGAGAGTTCCCTCAGGAAGGTTTAGCCAGCAGAAGCAACCCTTCAGTGAAGGAAGGCAGAAGTACTGCAAGGGCTTTCCTGAAGAAAGCAGCCCTTCCTGCTGGTTAGTATTGTTCTGTGGCTTCCTTGTCCCCCATCTCTGCTTGCAGCCATCTCCCCTGCAAACCCAAAGTCACCTGGGCTCCTGGCCTCCCCACTCTGATTGGGACCCAGCAGATTTGTGACCAGGTTTGCAAGTGCCTTGGTAGCATAGAGTGGTGCTGCAGGACCCCACACAGAGTTGAAAGCCCTGTGCACCTGGGAGCATCTGTGTGGAAAAATAATGTTGTGGGATTGAAAGTTTGGGGATGAAGAACAGCTCCAGGCAAGCTCCCACTGAAAAGAGTCTGTGTTTCTGCAAAACATTTCTTTATAGAAGTGATTTTACTCTGGGGTTTGTATGAGCAAAAGAAGTGCTGTGTTGAGAGCAATGAGCTGTGCCCTGGGGTGTCTGGCCATGTCTGAAGCAGTGCAACAGAGCCATGGTCCTGAGCTCACGGACAGCAAAGACACCAGTGAGTCCCTCCCCGTGCTGGCAGCCAGGACACCACAGCTCTGCAGCCAGCTCTGTGCTGGCACACCACAGCCCCTGGCCCAGCAAGTCAGGCACTGCCCAGTCCCCTCCTCCTGTCACAAGCAGGTCGTAATCCTTACTGAACACAAAAGATTTTACTTCCTTGGGGGTTCTGAACAGGGTCTGGTTCCCTGCAGCTCTCCTTGGAGGAGCTCTCACAGCCAGTCTCAAGGCTTCCCATTTCCCCTTCCTCTCCTTCACCTGCAGCTCAGCGTGAGGACCACCAATGGTACACTCTGGAAAAGCCTGGAAACCTCCCTGAGCACAGCCAGGCAGCTGCAGGGACCCAAGCTGCTGCAGTACCAACCACCTTTTGTGAATTCAGCAGTGTGATCCTGAGTCACTACACATTTCTCTTTTTTAATTTTAGAAGTAGTTAACTCCTCTCCCTCTTATTATCTCGATGTATTCCTCCTCTCATACCCATAGGATTTCAGTGACTGAATTTCCCACTAGCAGGCACAAAATTCTTTTTCTCTTCCCTAATGTGTGACCACAACCCCAGCTTCCTGGCTCTTTTTTCACCTTTCCTTGAACTTCTTCAGTTTCATTAGTGACTGTTTTCCTAAGCAGAAAGGTGGACTGTCTGCAGATTTGCTGGTGTCTGCACATGCAGAACAGGCACAAACTTGCCTTGTGCCAGCAACCCACCAGCTCTGGGCAAGGGGTAGCAGATGGAGACACTGTAGGGACCAAACATTTCTAGAGAAAAGTTAGAAATTAAGAGAAAAACAAACAATTTTCTCGTCTTGTGCCAAAACCAAAATTGTTTTCCTACTACAGAGAAAGAGGAGAAAGAAAAGCCCAGGACAGCTAGAAAGCAGCACCACAGATGGAGCTGAGGGCCTCTCTTCCTCTGTAACCTGGAAGCTGCACAGAGGCAGATATGGTATGTCTGCAACTTGCTGCTACCAAAAGGATTCCAGAAAACACTGCCACAGAGCAGAATAATTATCTATTAATAACTTTATAACCTTGAATTAGGCACACTCTTGTGGGTGGTGAGCAAGTGTACTGTGCATCAATTGTTTTGTATATTATTATTATTATTATTATTATTACTGTTATCCCTTCCTTTTCTGTTCCATTAAACTGTCTTTATCTCGGCCCACAAATTTTACTTTTTTTCTTGCCCCTATCCCACTGGAGGGGCCGTGGGGGGCAATGTGTGAGTGGCTGTATGGCCAAGTTAGCTTCCTGCCAAGTTACACCATGGCATCAGGAAGATGAACTTTGAGACTGAGAGCAATGAGTGTTCATGGTCAGATCATGAAAGTAAAAAGTGGAGTTGTGATTGTGCCAGTGTCAGCTCCACAGAAAACTTTATGTCTGCCTGCTGTCTGGTGAAAGGAAACCATAGACAATGTGGTACCAGCCTTGTCTCCAGTTACCACATTTAGGTTGAAAAAACCGCATAAACTTCTTGACATTTATTGGTTTTGGAGTGTAAATGGACCATTAACCTTGTGCCCATTGTGCTGCACTGACAATAATATTTGAGTAACTCACAGTGTTGCTGTAAAGTAACAGATGTACTTGGCCTTGAGCTTACTGAAGGGAAGGTGCTATTCTTGCACATTATTACAACAAGAGATTTTGGGTATCAAAACAGCACCATTTTTTTTTCGCTGAGTGCGTGGGGATGGAATTCAGGCATAGGAGCCTGAATTGGGAAGGGAAAGACTGAACTCCAGAGGTTTTGGGTATTCCATGCTCCTCATGAAAACCATGATTTTTAAGAGGTGTTGCTCCTGTGGTTGGTCAGCAAAGTGGGTCTCTAGGTAACTGAGACATAAGGACAGTGACCTCATCATAGCTGTTGTTCTGCATGATAGTAAAGGATAGCTTAAGGGAAAAAATATGACAAATATTGCACCAGCAGTTAATTTGCACTATTTCCAACAATTCAGCTAAGCCTAGAGAAAATAAATATATGGGTTAAAGATGGTTGCTATAGAAACCAGAGGAGATTTTATACTTGCTTATGAGAGTAAAGAAGGTTCTGATTGATAAGACAATCACATTCAAATAGTCACTATGGAAACCCAAGGTGACCTGGAGGAGACGTGATTCCTCTCATTTTGTTCCTGTGGGCAGATGAAGACAGCCTGGGTGGGGGAAGGTCTGGGCTGAGTGATAAAGAACACCACAGCAAGGCAGCACAGAGCTCACCATGATGCGAGAGGTGCTCAGTGCTTTGTATTGCAGAGCTCTGTGAGCACTGACCTCTATATCTGTGAAATAAATTTATTTACTTACCCTTGAAACAGTGGGTGTTTTTTCTCATTGAAATCAATAAGAACTCTGCAATTGATTTCTTTGGGGGCAAAGCAGATTTGAAAGACCTTCTTATGTCTTCAGTGCATCAAAGCAAGGAAGCCCATTTGCACATCTCCGATGGAGCTCAGTGCTCAGGAGCTGCCTGTGCTTTGCTGAAATGGGGCCATGGAGTTGCTGAGCACTTTTTGCCTTCGCTAACAACACCTTCTCCCAGAAGTAGGACAGAAAAAAACCTGAATATGCAAGCCACCTTCTTGTAGATTGGTTATTCAAGGACCAAGGTGCATCAGCCTGCACATGACATAAACCAAAAATTGAGTGGTAGCTTTATAATACCTCAGTGACCATTTGTCATTTGCTTCCAATATCCATTTTTTCAGACAGTGATAGAATGTTAGATTAAAGGGTGGGTGCTCAGCACTCCTGGACACAGATGGAAACTAAATTTATCCCAAATGCTTGGTTTTGTTAATGCCATGGATATCAGTTCCAGGTATTTGAAGTACACCAGTTCCTCAGTAAGGATTCACAATGGGCCAGACCCTGCCTGGTTCCTCTGCCCAAGCCTAGCCACACTTTCCTCCTGTATTATTTAGAAAATCCTTGATTCACACGAACCACATTTGATCAAATCATAAATACATTAATCATCAGAGATTTTTACCTTTTATCTTTATTGTTTCCAGTGAGGTAAAAAGAACTAGCTGTCAGTCTCAGGAAAACACCAATATTTCTGTAATTTCACCAAGTTTCTAGTGTAAACATGCAGATAGCGGGGAAAGAAATCATTTGGAGAAAACCTGAGGATGGAAAGAGCAGAACAATCAGCAGCACAGCTTCCCTGAAGATCTTGCTTTCCTGGGTTAGCTGCCAAATCTGGTAAAAGTGACCAGGAAATTAGTCCAGCCCAGCTGCCAGGTTGCTGACTTTTCTAGTAAGCTTTGATGGGTTTGGAAATTGCCCTCCCATGTAGAAAACTAGTTGTGCTTGTACATTGGGTAATCCATAATGAAAAAGAAAATAAAAAAGAGAATACTTCAGCTTGCATCATCAAATGAAAAGTTTAAACCTGAGGCTGCTCCTAGAAATGCAGATAACACTGACAGACACTGTGCTGGGCCTGGAAGCAGGGAGAGCTGCTTGGACACACATTATCTTGAAAGAAATTCCTACTGGTTTTAAAGATAAGCAAAGTTGTTGCCTACTATTAAAGCTGTTGACTCCTGGCTGGAAATGGAAATTACTGCTTTAATGTAGACATAATGATTCAGCTACAAGGAAGAGAATTAGATTAATATTGAATAAAAGATGCTCACAGAAAGGTGCAGTCTGCCAGGTAAGTTCCTGTTTTGGTTTTGTGTCCGTAGAAAGGAAATACATAGGTGAAATACATAGGTAAATAGAATGAACAAGGTAAGCTCTTTGCACAGAAGAAATGAGTGTAAATGTGTAACTGAGCCTTTTATCCTCAGCACTGCTGCTCACACTCTCCATCACCCCATGACAGAGCAGATGATCTTTTACTTTTTTTTAAACAATATAAGTCAATCTCTATGCACCTTTCAGCAGATATAAGTCACATTGGGAGCAGCTGTAGCTGTTCTGGGAATATATTCAGGGTGTAAAAGTCTCCCCAAGCACACGTGGGAACCCAACAGCTTTCTACACTCATCAGTGACCTCCTCACTGATAGACAGTGCTTCTCTACCAGTGCTGGGGATGGGTTGGGAAGATGCTTTTCTGAGAGCTTATTACCCTTTTTCTCTGGGCTGAAGAGGTCTCAGAGCACCCCTCCTGAAAGCACATGCTGCTCAGTGTTCCCTACAAATCATCCCAACTTGATCTGGCTCCCCTGGGCCTCAGCAACTCCATTCCAGAGGCATAACCTGTCCCTTACAGCCTGCTTCTGTAAGCTCCACTTTAAAACCTATCCAAGGAGATGGTATGACTTGCTCTCTTCCTCACTCTTTCCAATTTTAAAGAAAAAACCCCAACAACAACACAAACTGCACCAATTATTGTGATAGCAGCAAAGCATCATTTTGAGAAAACAGTTCATAAAAACATCCAAAATCGTAGGGAGTTGAAATTCTAAAGCTCTCAACATTGTGGGATGTGTTTTGCTTTCAGAACCCAATCCTTCATCTCTCTGAAAAGTGACAAGTAGCTGTGAGCCTTATTGCTGTTCCCTGGTAAATACCATAAACTAACTGACGGATAATGTAGGGTTTCTCCAAGAAATGTGCAAAGGCAGTAAGCACCATCTGCTGGCTTCAGCATGAAGGAGAAAATCAGGATTTTTTCATCCAGTTGCACGTCTCTTCAGCTCTTCTGCCTCCGGTTTTAGGGCAAACCCAAAGAAACTAACCCAAAACCATCAAAAAACCCAACCACGATGAGTATGCCTAACCAGAGCAAGACTGCCCGGGAAACATCAGTTATCCTGCAGACAGATCAAGGTAAGATAGGACAAAGAGAAGAAAGCTAAATGAAGTGAAAATTCACAATAATTTTGCCAGCATTCAAACTGAGTGTCATTAAAGGCCTTAACTTTTCACCTGGCTTTGCACTGTATTTGAAACACAAATGCTTACCTCCGCAGAGAACGTGAGCCAAATATTGACACAGCCTTAAAAAAAGAAACAGCCAGGAAATGTTTTGCAAGAAAATCATGTATTCAGATTTGTTTTGCCCCCTCAGTCCCTGGTCTCAAATAAGGATGAGGGGATTTGGCACAAATAGAGTGGGGCAGCATTTTGCAGATGGTTAATTCGCATTGTAGATGCTGGTTACCAAAGGACCAGCGATTAAGCCAGTGAGAGCTGAAGGCACACACTGGCTTGGCAAAAATTCTCAGCAATTTGCAAAAATTGAACCCAGAGCACCAATAAAAGTAAAAAATATAGGAGGATTGTTGGTTTCCAAATAACCAACAGAGCCAGCCTCAGCCTTTTGCATTCAGAGCAAGAGAGAAAATGCCACATTTCTGGTTAATTCACAGGAAGGCCCAGTCCAGCAGTGCTGGGGCCCAAGACCATGGCACATGCCTGGCAGTGAGCATGCAGCCCATGCACTTGACCCACGTGGCAGTGGTGCCCCTCTGGTGTGAGGTGCCTTCTCCCCCTGCCATGGGGGTGGCACGGGCCAGCCAGGCCAGCCTGCAGCATCTCGGGAGAGATGAAGGGCATCTATGTGTATCAGAGGGGCATATCCCTCTCCATCCCTCCCCAGGGAGTGCTGGGGTTTGTGCTGGGAAGCACTGATGGAGGAAGACTTGCTCAGATGCATCAGACCCTCCTTGCTCAGCCTGAGCGGTGTACACCTGGCTTGTTCTGCCAGACAGGGATAAAAGGAGCAAGACACCTATTTTGTTAGCTCTAATCACGGGATAATTCTTCCCCAGAAGATGCTTCAATAAGCATTTGGAGCTGTCTCCTCGGAGCACATCTGCAATATGAAAATATTGAGTTTTAGTTGTTTAAACCCTACTCTAGCTTTTGATTACAAGATGAAGCACGGTGAGCAAGTCCATCCTGACTAGGCTTGTCCTGACAGACAGCCATGGAAAATAGTGGCAGTGGCTGTCCCACGCTTGCACAGCAGAAAAATTTAGGAGATAACTTAGGTCTCTGCATTTCTGTGGTTCAATCAGTGATCTCTGCAACATCTCTGCTCTCTGGTTTGATTAGGATGAATCTCTCAGAGTTCCTTGCATCTACAACCTCTGACTTGTTGAGGACAACATGAATGACAAGTGTTTGAGCTTTCACCTCAGCACAAATCCCTCAAGCCTCTTACTTTAGTCTTTAATCTGCAAATTAAAGAACTTAATGGTAAATGCTGAACATGTTCATGTGACCAAAGTCCACTGAGAATGCCTTACTGAGATCATGAGCCATTATTTCAGTGTTAATCCCAGCACTCAGGACATCTAACACATCATTAAATACAGTTTAACCATACCAGTGTCTTTAAGCACTATTTGTCAGCAAAATCCAGCTTCATTAAAGTCTCTGCTAAAACATCCTCATTACTCCATGACTGTAGCTCCACCATAATGTGTTCACTCATTGTGAGGTTTATTGCTTTATCATCCCACTAACCCAATCTTTTGTTTGGCAAAGGTCCTACCCTTGTACTTGTTTACAAACAAGGAGCTTACTTGCTTCTGTTTGCAATACTACATCTTAACACGGGTGGTTATTTGTAGGTACTTATTATGTCTCCTCATAGTACCTGGTAATAAACTGTGAAACATCATGTGCAAAATTAGCTGGGACATGGCTTGTTAATTATAAAAGCTGTCATAAAGTACAAGTTTCATTTAACAAAATTATTAGTTATAAATATTTTATTGCAATGGCAGGCTGTTTGGTACACCACACAGTAGTTAACAGGGACATTTTCTTGCATTGGGTCCAACCCTGCTTTTTGTCACTTGAAAGTAAACCCACTTACCCAGTGCTCTCCTCAGGCAAACGGACCCCAACTCCTGCAGCAGAAGGCAAAATGCTTTTCTGTGGAAGATGTAACACATTTTCTTCCATCCCCAGTGTAAAGCAGTGAATGGATAGTCATGAGGAAACTGTTATTGTCAATCAGTGTCACCTCCCATTTATACTGAACATGTCTTAGTGCCAAATATTTTGGAGGCAGGCCCTCAGAAGGCATTAGCTGCATTTCACACTCACTCACATCAAGGGCAGGATGCACCCATACGTTACCATTTATGTCTGACTTCAAGGCCAATAAACACCCAAGCACAAAATGTGGGCAGAGTGATAAAATTAAGATTATAATGAAGAGAGACAAAGTGACCTATTTAACGATACAGCTTTGTACATCCAACAGCATATTGTGGAGGAACATCACGTAAGGCTTGAACTGATGTCAAGGCCAGGGGGATCCAACAGTGCAAGCACGAACCACTTGCTCTCCTCCCAGAAGGAGTTTGCTGTACTGTGAAAGAGTGAGATTCAACACCCACTTCAGCTTCTCCTTGGCAGTCTTCTAAAAATGCACGTGAGGAGTTGCCAGCCCCACGCTCCGTGAGCAGACAAGGTGCTGCTGCTAGGTCAGGTCTCTGTGTGTGGTTGTCCTCTCGTGCAGCCGAGGGGACGCCCCAGACACCTTGCAGAGAGGGAAAGCCAACAGTATGTGACCCTCACCTGACCGAGTGCAGCATAGCAGCATCCTGTTAAATACAGTGGAGAAGGAGGAGACATCAAATCCACCTGGGATGAGCACCCTGCTCGTCACTTATGGCACAGATAAATCAGTTATTCCACAGCCCCCTTTTCTCATGGTGGGGCTGACCCTTGCCTCAGGTCTTCACAATGTATGGCTGCATTTGGGAGTGCCATGGTGAGGCTCCTGTGGGTTTTGGAAGAGTGCCCAGCAAGTGACTATTGCTGCACAGGGAAAGAAGCAGAGACAGTGATGTGGATCCTGCCTTTGGGTCAGTTTGGGCAGGATTAGAAAATTAGGATAATTTTCCAAATATATTGCTCATTTTGTACAAAACCTAAGCAAACTCACGTCTAAAATAGAATGAAAAATTGTATATTACAGGAGAATTTTAATGTGACATTTGAATCTCATGTAATACTTTCTCTGTTTAATATACCATAAGCCTTTACTAAAATCCTATTTAAAAACTTCCGAGGCTGCAGTTCTCATTCCTGAAAGACAAGCCTGAAAGAATTGTCCTCCAAGTGAGAAAAAACAAATTACAAGACCCCAAAGCTGTCCCACATGCACACACACACACACACACGCGCGCACACACACATTCTGAATTCTTCCTGTTGCAAGGTGGACTTTTCTGTGAAAATTTTTCAACTTGCCCATGACTTTGCAAAGTGTGTAAGACCCAGCGCTGAGACAGGCGTGTTATGTGAAGAGTGATTGCATTAGAATGCTTTATTTTCACGGCAGATTTTTACTCAGCTGGAAATAAGAGGGTTTTGCAGTCTTTGTTTCCATGTTGATTTCTGGACAAGTATCAGAATTTTAGGAATAACTTTTTTTTCCCCAAATATGGATCAGATTATGGTTCATTTTACATAAAAGTGTCATATCTGTCATGACCAAGCAAATATGAATGTAGCCCAATTTTGTCCAATACTGTTTGCAGACTTATCCCACAGTTTTTACTTCAGGCAAACACCTCACCCTCCCGCATTCCATAACCATAAACAAGTAACCACTATGGACAGAAAATGGGGAGAAAATGTATGTTTAAAATACAGCTTTTCCATATTACATATTTCTAAATTGCTAATATTCTGAGTTTCAGAGTATTCTGGGAGATTCATAGTCTACAACATTATACAGCTGTTGAAGGATCTTCTGTCCTCAGGGTTAGCTCCACAGAACAGAGCTATGCTTTAGCAAAAGCCAGTCCTGCTTTTCGGGCTTTCAAAAACTATAGTTCATGGACAGTTCTATGTGGACTCATGCACTTCTTTATTATCCACTTGAACTTCTCTACAGGCATTGGCCTACAGCCTTTTTTTTCCAACTCCTGGGAGTCGAAGACACATTTCTGAGAAAGGCTATTTTGGGTTTGTTTAAGCATCATTCATGACTGAGTGTGTTAATGTGAGCCTGCACTTCTGAACAATTCTCTCTAGAAATAAAATAATTTTATTAAAACCACCATGACTTCATTATTCCAGTAGTTGATAAAATCCAGCTTTGCACTATCTTAGGATCTTGGGAAGGATCCTCTCACCTGCATCCAGCAGATCATGGCAACTGGGCTTAATTCCCTTCTTCTTTTAGCTTGGCTATACTATTAAATAAAGTGAAAACATGTCTGACTACTTTTTAGACATCTGGATACAGTGGTATAATTATTGTTTAATAATGAAGGAGAACAAAAGCGAAGAAAGAAGCCCAGGGCTTTTTCTGCAGTACAAAACAAATTATGGTAATTTCAGGCTCCTTAAAAATACATTGTTGAGAAAAGCACAGTTTGCAGCTTGTGAAAAGTCTATGTGATTATGGAAAAGTGCTTTAAAGGTATCATGGATCAGGTTAAGTTATGGATCTTTTGTGTACGAGTGTGGGACAATTTTTTCTGGATATCCAGAAAAGCCCATCCTAGGACTTGTGAGGTGAAGGAGAAGAGCAGGTATCAAGCAGTGGCTGGCAGGTTAGACATGTCTCCAAGCACTTGGAAGTGCAGAGCAGTGCTCCCACTGCAGCCCCCACCTCCCTTGGAAATGTGCAAATGTCCTTGCCAGGATACTCAAACCTGAAAGTGGCCAACTTGTTCACACTTTTCCACTCTTCTGCCACCTCTGAAGCTTGCTCTCTGATTTGGGCTGATTTTCCTCCTTCTTGCATATTTTCCCCGGCTTCTGTCTCTTCCTCCTCCCTGGCTCCTTGGGCTTGCTCCTTTCCTTCATCTCTGTGCTCCACTTTTCCCCCATTCAGGTCCTCATTTCCACTCTTTTCTCATTCCTGAGGCTCAGCCTGTTGCAGACTCCAGTCCAGAGAGCAACATCCATGGAAAAAGTGGAGAAACTGGGTGAGCACTGCATCCTCTTCCCCCAGTTCTGCCCTCTGAGCAGCCCATGTCACCTCCTCAGGCAGCTCTTGTCTCCTGTCTTTGCTGTCCCTCGTGGCCATCAGGGCAACTGAGCCATGAGTCCATGGGCCAGCTTCCAGAGGTGTGACCATGTGAGGTCATCCAGAAACCAGGGCTGCCTATTTATTATTTAAAGGGTTGCAGCACTATCCCCACGACTCCACAGCAAGAAATTTGCCAAACTAAAACCCTGCTCTTCTTATTACTGCCAAAATTCCCATGCTGGATCAGCATCCTGAGCTGGAGCATAGCTGGGAGCACAAGCAGAGGTTTCAATCACCCCTGATCCCTCCCACCCACAGTCATGTGGGAATCTCCCAGCACAGCTCCAGCCTTTCATCTCATGAACAGTAGCAGGAAAAGGGATGTATTTAGCTGCCTGATTACAAACAGTTTGGAGGGTGAACACAGGATAAGACTGCCTCTTTTGCAGTACTGCAGCCTGCTTTTTGTAGGCTGCCCAACCTACACCTGCCTTTCTAGGCAAGTGCCAGGCTTCCTCCTCCAACAGAAAGGAAATTTCCCTTTTGACAGCCATTGTCTCCTTCCTGACTTGACCCACTCTGGGCATTTGTTCTCGTACTCGAATACAGATAATAATTTTGCTGGGAAACCTGAAATACAGAATTCAGCCTCTGAAATTCTTCAAGAGTCATTTGCTGTGCAAAATTGCAAAGTGACAGAAGAAAGCAAGTGTTAAAGACAAAAGTCACCCATGGTGCTCTTAGTCACACTCACAGTGATGCTGTGCAGTACACTGCCCAAGCACCCAGAGTGTGTGCTTCCAGAAGGGGCAGGTCTGGATTAATCAGCAGACACTTCTTTTCCTCTCAGATTATTTTCTTAAATAAATTTACTATACTTATGCAAGCAAGATCCCATTTATGCATACTCCCTAAATAAGACAATGAGCATACAACACTTTGAAGGGAGCATGCTATATTTAATCCATTTCTGTCTCCTCATTTCAAGCTGAGTATGTCCTGATAGCTGCTGTGAGCTCTCTACACTCACAGAAACACAGAATGGGTCAGGCTGGAAAGGACCACAGTGGGTCATCTGGTCCAGCCTCCCTGCTCAAACAGGGCCATCCTGGAGCACATGGCACAGAATTGCATCCAGATGGTTCTTGAATATCTCCAGTGAGGGAGAATCCACAACCCTTCTGGGCAATATGTTCCAGTGCTCAGTCACTCTTTAATATGTATATAGCTCCTAGTAAAAGCAAATATGATTACAGAGAAGAAAAATATTTTCTGTACCTTTGCAGTTACCCAAGGAAGTGCTTTTGTCTATTTTCCCCTCCCTTTCTTTGGATCAGGGAGACACGGTGTTTGCTGCAAGTGCTCCATGCACTGTTATTCATTCATCAGAATGACGGACAAATATTTCAAATTTTCACAGAGCTGCTTTCATCAATAATTTACTGCACAAATAAGCTCCTGGAGCAGTAGTAATTAACAAGATACTGAGATGGTAGGTGATGGGGCAGAGCAGCACTTTGCTTCATTATCAGTACACATACCGCTGGTGGCATCAGCAGGGATCGATCCAGAGCCATGCTGTCAAATTAGTAATGTTGTACAAACAGCCTAGAGCCAGGATCCAACTGCTGAACCAGGAACTGGGTAGATCCTGCAGGAGAAGCAGCAGGATGAAAGCAGCATAAGGGTTGGCCACAGCAGACACTTTTGTATTCTGCAGAGGAAACCTTTGGGAAGGGATTTGAGGGGAGCGGGAAGTAAGAGGGGCAGTACTGGAAGCGATGCAAATTTGCTCAGCTCTCTTCCCTTTCCAAAGGCAGTCCCAGGAGGATTGTGCAGGCATCTCAAAGTGACTGCAGAGCCCAGCCCTGGCAGCTCCAGCTACTGCTCCTGTTAGGAGTATCTCTATCTCCCCTGCAGGAGAAGATCCCAGGCAGACTCGAGTTTAATTTTATTTTAACCCCATGTTACAGCCATCCCAGCTTTGGCTCCTTCTCTTGCTGACACCCTCAGGTAGAGTTGCTGGCTGGCCCCTTTACCTCTCTTTCTTGCACACCCTGACTGCATCAAAGCTAGTTGTTGACAAGACAGGGCCCTGATACGAGCAGCAATGCCTATTCATGCAGCCATCATAAAAGGACCATGCAATACTTAACATTTATATTAAGAATTTTGCCTCATGAGTAACAGACAGATTAAAATTCTAATTCTTTCTCTCTCTCACCTCATCCTGCTTTCTTGAAAGTGAATAAATAATTGGCTGAAGAAGGAGACGGCTTTTCTTTATTCAGAGAGATTTGGCTTGTGGAAATCTGTTATTTATGTCATGAATGCTCAGGTTCTGCACACAGCCTCAGTATTGTCATTCCCCAAGAAGCAGCTCATGTCACTGTGTCCTCTCAGAAACCCAGCCTGACTCAGAAGATGAAGCAGCCAACATCCATGGACAGAAATTTCCTCCAGTTAGTAGTTTCTCCTATGCCTGTCTAGCTGTGTCTGCTGCCAGAGGATTTGCATCCTCAGTAGCTTTTCTTTTCTTCAGACAATCCTGTAGGCTCCAGCATCCGAGCTTCTCTTCCTCAGTGTTACCGCTTGCCCCTCCCCACATTCTTTTATTTTTTCCTCCATCACTTGGAGGCTGAGCTCAGCCAGGAAAAACAGAGCTTTACCTCAGCTCCCCAGTTTGTGGGTTCATTGGCTTCTGGCCTGGCTGACACAGGCAAGTGTCTGGGAACGGCTTGCCTGAGCAGCAAACGCCCATTTGGGAAGCTCATACTATGAAAATGAGAGCTTTGATTCCTCTGTCAGATCAGAACTGCTCATTTCAGAGCCAGTATCTAGGACTATGTGGAGTTAGAATTGCACAGCCACTTGGATATGTTTTTGGCTTATACTCCATCTTCTACCTGAACAGCCAGCCACGTAATTCAGCATGCCAAACCCATGTTTTTTTCACACATTACTAGGCAATTAGGTTCTCCCAAATTGCCTGTGACAGCTCTGTGTCTGGCTGTCTGGCTCCTCTTTGCCAAGTCCTATTCACAGAAGAGACATTTAGAAGTTGAGGGATGCACAGTGCAGCATTCATCACACATTTCCTTTCCAGAAGCTCTTTGCAGGCTTGAAGTGAGGCTGAGCACTTGCACTCTCTGATGCATGTATCATGAGAGACAATTCACAGGAGCATGTAGTGACAAGACAAAGGAGAGTGGTTTCAAACTGAAAGAGAGCAGGTTTGGATTAGACATTAGGAAGAAATTATTTACTTTGAGGGTAGTGAGGCACCAGAAGAGGTTTCCCAGAGAAGTTGTAGATGCCCCTGGAAGTGTTTAAGGCCAGGCTGGATGGAGCTCTGAGCAACACAGTCTAGTACAAGGTGTCTCTGCTCATGGCAGGGGGGTTGGAACTAGTTGATCTTTAAGGTCCCTCCCAAACCAAGCCATTCTGTGTTCACTAAGCTTGTTTTATTTGTATTCCCTCCTTTACCATATTACATAGATTTTCTTGTACTCATATATATGATATATACCTATTACATACACTTCAGGTGTAAACTCCCATGGTGTAGCTCATCATTTTATGGGTTTATGGAGTCACTCAGTGGGAACCTGCTCCAGGGTCAGGGCTCTCACCTGTCACAGCAGCTACCATCAACAGGAACATGTTAGTACTGAAAGCAAAAGAATGATGCCCTGCTTGGGGCTTTCCAACATGTACTCTATCTGCATCTATGAAAAACACAGGTGAAAACTAAATTAGGGGAAGAGAACTGTGATATAAAACACAGTCCTGAAAAATTAGATTTCAGGTGACAACAGTGCTCATGCTGTGAGATTGCAGAAAAAGAATCGGTTTTGCCAGAAGAAGAGTCGGTGATTTCTAAAACGTTAGTGATCAAACACATTGTGTGACTGAGAACAATATGCATGTAGCTCCAATTCCTCTAATCAAAAAACAGCTTGTCTCATCCAGGCTCCAGCATGCAGAAAAAAATCCAAACATCACTGATACACACTTGAGCAGAGATTACAGCTAGCAGAACACTTACAGTCCCTGCCTCCTGTAAATCATGCCTGTGAGCATCCTTACTAAACTGCTTGATGGAGCTGTGGTCCATATTCTGGGTCATATGTGAGACCATCCTGTAGCACAATGTCACGGCTGGTCAGCACAGCTGAGCTTGAATCAGTGAGGGGTTGCCTGGTTCATGCATTACAGGGATTTTTTTGTTACCTTTTGCAGCCACAGAGTGAGAATTATTTCTCCTAACACACCAGCAGTGGGGGAGGAGGCAGAGGAAGGCTGAACGTAACTGCCACATTGAGTTGTTAGCACGAAATGCACACATAAGACTACAAGCAGGCCAAAAATCCTTGAGTCCTAAGCTGTTTTCATATAGGCTGGAATTTGTGTCATGTCCACACAGAAGCCAGTTACCAGAGACAGCTGTAAGCACAACAGGGAGGTACCAGGAGCTTTATTTTGTCTTTGACAGTCTGTATTATTCCACTGCCTGAGGAGCTACAAAGAGCTTACAAAATGAAAACAAGGCAAGACAGTAGGGACAAAGTGAGGGAGAAGAAAGCTGTCCAATATTAAATATTTTAATGTTATGAAGTTAACCAAATACCACAAAACCCCAGAACTATCTGCTATGAACTGTATTTGTCTGCTGCTACAGTGCTCCAGCAAAAGTAATGGCATGGCAGGGTGAGGAGAACGCTCCCCATCAAGTTAAGCGCTGGAGAGCAACTTCTTATCCTGTAGACATCAGAAAATCCTGCAGATGTTGGGATTTTGAGGAACAAAAAAAAAAGCTACTTGCAAAGTCTCTCCATACTTTCCTTCTGTCCCTGTGCATCACTCTTCATTTCACAGCTCTTCAGTGTGACCATATGCAGCATAATGTTTCCATCTGAATAATTTACAAGCTAAAAGCACTTAAGAAGGGTATGACAACATTTACAGAGATACAGATGCAAAGATGGTTTTCACTTGGCCATTGCAAAATACTTTTTTTTGGGACTTATTGCCAAAGGACGGCTCATCTTGCAATGAATAACTACTTTGAATGTAGATCAGTTTACTGAAATACGAAGTGTATTTTATGCTTTGTTTGGATCTGCAAATCTGTTTTGCTATTTGCTTAAATCTTCAGAACATGGGAGAAATAGGTGGCAAAATGTGTAAACGTCAGGTCAAGCAGTCAGCATACAGGTTTAGGATAGGTTTTTTTTCAATTTAGACATTTGTAAAGAATACTAATGACTTGCTTAAAATTATTTTCTCTGTAGACTTCATACTCACCATGGGTGATGAGCAATACAGCTCAGTTAAGCAAAACATCACTAGTACTGCTATCAGCTACTGCTTTGGAACAGAACATTTTTTCTGGGTTTGAGTGTGTGGTTTTTTTTTTTTTTAAAAGGGGTGCATATTTTATGTAAAGGAAAACAACATATAATTAAGTTTCTGTTACCTAAACTATCCCTCAGCCAAACTCATACAGAAATGGAGAGGCTTAAAAAATCATTTAAAATTACGAAATTATTCTTTCCAATTATCAATACAAGACCTAAATAGATGAATTAAAGGCCTTTGATGAAGCTATTGTCCAGCTTTATCCACCAGCCTTTGAAAATATTGACAGTCCTGTTAAATTTTTTTTCCAGCTCTCACAATGTTCTTGTTTTTATACATGTAATGTATTCAATATTTATCCTTTAGTATCAAAGGAAAATGGAAAAAATAAAACACTTCTTCCATTAGAAAGCAAGTTCCTTATCCTTGTACCTACGAGGAAAAACCTGAAAGCATGATCCGGATGACTTTAAAAGGAAATAGATTTTCAGAATAAGTCATTTGGAAGAAACTATTTTTGATCCAATATTATGATTTTTGTTACCTAATTTATGTTGTGGAACAGCTGCCACTATCAATGCCAAATTTATTTTTAGATAATCCAGTAATGTTTTACAAAGACGATCAGATGAAATGAGTGAAGTGTAAGCAAACCTTCTCCTTTTTCCCTCCCAACAAACAAGATGCAAAAATGAATTAAATAAGCAATGTTCTAAATGTAAAAGATAACAGGCAGAAGAAAATGCTTGATGACTGAGGCAATTCAATATAATCCTTGTTGTATTTTACCTGTAGCTTATAGCTCACTCCGAACAAAAAGGTTGTAACTATTTTTCTCTATCACTTCTACACAGACTGTTTTTAAAGCCAAACAGAACAAAACCACAGAAAGAAGCCTGTAAAAAATGCCAATACTAAAGCAGTCTGCTACGCTCACTTTGAAACAAATGATACTGATAATTTCATGTGTTGTATCATTTGTTCAACATTTTTCCAGCCACGTACAAGCTTTTAATGATAAGCAGTGATTATTATAATGGTACAGTTTATAAGAAAGAGTAAAAATAAAGATTCTTGCCCATAAAATACTGATGTGGTGCTACATCCACACCTTTCGCTGACAAACCTGTAAAAGCACAACTGAAAAAATACACATTTCCTGGGCAACATTTCCAGACTCTCTCATTTTCGGTAACTCCTCAATGGTTCTCTGTAAGAACAATTTCTCAATGCAAGGAAATTTTAGTGGCTAGACTAAACCCCAAAATAACCTAGATTCTTGGAAAAATCATCTAGAGAATGATAATCCTCTTAATGAGACACATTTTTTTTTTAATTGCTGTTGAATGGTTGTAGAATGTTGACTCCTTTAAGAAGAAGACCGTATCAGTGGGCATGGGGCTACTCAACAGTGAAACTGAACCTGCAAAACTCCACTAACAGTGATTCACATTTCTTGACCACTTTGCTGTGAGACCGTGGCTTTCAGGAATTAAAGCATCAATTTAGGCTGCTGCCTTTGTGTGTACAGATAAGTGGTTGCATGCTTAGGTCTCTTCAAGGAGTGCCCTCAGTTTCAGGATCCAGAAGTGCCTTCAAGGCCCAGGTGTCCATCACAATCACATCCTGGCTCCAACCTGGAGTGAGTTGTGCTCTCTGATGTCTTCTGGCCAAAGGCAGAACCTCACCTGACTTTGGTGATGGGAGACTCAGACCTCGGAGCACTCTTCCTTCCCACTGTGTGACTTCAGGATGTGAAATCCGTTTAAAAAGTTACTTACAACCTGTTGTACGTTACAGTGAGTGGCTTGACATAACTCTGTGTAACAGCTGCACTAATAATAGCAGATTTAAAACACAGCCTGCCAGCTTCCCTCCTTTACCACTGCTAACAGGAGCAATTTTTCAGGACATGAAGGTCCCATGGCAGGACGTGGAACAGAGAAGAGGAAGCTGGGATGGGTGGTGAAGCACAAATTGCACACACGTTTGCATGAGTAGAAAATCCCTCTGACCATGCTGTTTCTATCCAGCTGCCAAAGACAGGATCCAGCCAAGGGAAGGCAAGGAATTGAGACTTTATGACCTCATTGCTTGCAAGGAACTGCTGCTGTGCTCATGCCGTACAATACACATACAATGCCTTTTTATCTAAACTTGTACACCACAGTCACCTCTATGAAAAAAGCAGAGTCTGAAGAGCAAGCAAAAATAGCAATTATAGGTATAATATAAAAGTGTTTAAAGATTTCATGATAGAGTGAGGAAAACAAATCAACCTACCCCGCTCCAAACAATTCTGTCTCTCTAGCCAGGATCCTAATGCCAAACATGAGTGATGAAGTACATATTTAGGGGCCGGATTTTCAGAAATACTAAGAAGCCACAAATTCCATTAAGTCAGAGGTATGTAACAGCTTTGAAGATTAAGCTTCTTGTGTTTAAGTGCTTTAATGGATATTTAGCAACCTAACTTCATGAAACAAACTTTGAAGGTTTTGTTTACATACCAAGGGCAAATTATCCCAGTTTCAGGAAAAGCCTGGACGAGATGCTGAAGGTGTTGCTCATCCTCTGACCTGAGCAAATGGGGTGGCCAGTGCAGGGCCCTCGGCTGCCCCCAGGCATGGGGATGCCTGTATGCAAGTGTGCAGCTGATGCGAGTGGGTAACCAGGAGAAGGGACAGGGGAACAGCACGTCACCAGAGAAACAGTGACAGCCCTGTATCTCTGAGCAGGTTGCAGCAGAGGTGCTCTGTTTCCCCCTACTGGTAAAATTTCAAGCGATCTTTTAAAAATTATTTCTGCAGGAGGCTTTCTCCTGGAAGTGTCCCAGGGCCACCATGGACTGTTTTTCACGTGAGCCCTAGTCAGACTTCTGTTGCTCTTCCTAAATCTCGCCCTTGGCTGGCATCCTTTGCTGAGCTCTGTCTTACGTCCAGGCCTGTTTAATGTTATTGGCTTCAGCAGGGTTGGTAAGGAGTTTAAATTATTAAGAAATATTTCAAGGTGATTTATGGATATTTGGAAAGGCTTCATTGATTTCTTAGCATGAAAGCCATTCCACAACACTGAAAATATTCTAGTCAACTTAACGAGTCTTTTAATGAATTGCTGCTCTTTGGTCGTGTTCAGAAGCCAGAACAGAGGTTCTGTTGTTGGAAAGTCTCAAGATTACGAGGTGGTAAGAAGATGCAGTAATTGTACCCTGAGTGCATTATCCAGGTATTTCAATTGCTCAGCTAAACCACACGGCCCGCAGATGGCTCCAGTAAGACTTCATGCATGGTCCCCTATTTGCAGCTGCCAGAGAAAACATCAGTGTTCACATCCATTAGTGGCCTCTGGAAGTGTGCAAAATTAATTTGAGAAGGAGTTTTCTGAGCTTTCACAGAAAGCATCTTAAAGAGGTGTGGGTTTCCCATCTTACAAACCTCTGCTGCCTTGGAGACTGTCAGGATTTTTATTTCCCTTCCACACAATCTCCCTGGTGCCAGAGGTTTCCCATGTACTATCCAAGCAAGTGCAATTTTGGTCTGTGGTAGCAGTAGCAGGGGTTTTAAACTGAGAATACACTTCAGTATTTCCATATGTAAACTTCAGTTTGTAACAAGAACAAGTGGAGAATTTTAATTCCAGAAAAACTAACTTATGGCTATATTTACTCAGATACAGAAATGCCAGCACTGTTCTTGAAACATCCAACCATTCATGCTCAAGTACTACAATTTAATGTGACTGATAGACTGATTGAGCTACTGGACATGTCTTGGCAGTATCTTTTAACCAGCTTTGGTTTGGCAAACTGTCAGGTGCCTTGAGTAAAACCGTAACTAATGCCATACCACCTAGTGGGTCTTGCGGGGAGTAGGAATTTAAATTACAGTTAAAGAAAATTATGGAAGAAGGAGAGGAAATTGAGTGCTCTGGGGCAAAATTAGTCTGCAAATGCCTAAATACCCAATTACAACTTTCTTGATCATTTATGAACACATTTCTGTTACAGCAGCAGTTGGAGTTTTTTAGAGGTACATTTATAGCTTTTGTGTGCACACTGAAATGTTAAAAATGTATCATAGGTTTTAGGTTCCACTGACTCTTCTAGTTTTCACATAAATTTGTAGTTACTTTAGTTTTTCTTTTTGATTTAATTGGAATATATAATTTAGGAGTGCAAAAAAGCTCAGATGAAACAGCAGTTTAATCAAAAAAAGGAAAGTATTTAATAGTGAGCAATATATGCTTCCCTGCTGCAGCTTCAATGTTGTCCCAGGAGGCCCTTGGCCGAGGGTTGGGAGGTGCAGGCAGGTGGTGCTGGGGTGGGAAGCCTGCAGTCTCCATGCATGAGCAGGCATTTTTCCTATCTGGAGTCACTTTTGGAGGTTGTCTGGACAGCAGGCTGGAGCACTGTGTTCTTGCAGCCCTCATGAAGGAGCAGGGTTACATCTGGGCTACTCCCACTTCAACACCTAATATTTCTAGAAAACACCTGTGCCAGGACCTCACCGTTCTAGCTGTGAGAGCTCCAGTTTCTGGCCTTGTTCATGGTCAGTTTTGATCTGTTCAGTGATGGCTTGTATTGACCATCTTTAAACCAGGTACTTCTGCACTGCTGAGTTCGATGCAAATGAGTTTTGTCTGCTTGCATTGCCCTCAACACCCCACTTCTGAGCACACACAAGAGGACTGTCGCTGCAGCCATGAAAACATGCACTTCACTGAAGCACTGAATCCAAGCTGTGCTGGAAAGTTGTTAACCCTGTATATTAGCCCTGCAACTTCAGTATGTGGTAGAGGAGGAACTTGATGGAAAATAACTGCTTAAATCAGCCTAATCTCTGCTGCTGAAGATAATGGGATTCCAGTGACATTACTCCAAGATTAGCTGGAAGATCACGACTGTCTGCAATAACTGTGGGCATAATTTAGCTTCCTTCTGCACTGTTGTTAATGTGCAGGAAAGCGTGAGCTCAGATGGATGAGCTGATCTCTGTTTGATTTGCAGGATAAGCCATTAGAAGAAAAAACAATCATTTCATAGTAAACTGAGCACAATTAACAGGCTTTTGGGGACAATAGATATTTTTCCAGAGACACTTCTGAAAGCAGAAAGGGCCACAATGGCAAAATCACATGATATAGAAATTCTCTAGGGAGCAGTGTGAGAAAGAATGGTTCTTTTTGTTAACCCTCGGTAAATGACGAGAAAATGGGCAATTTCAGATCTCACTGCAATTTGGAAATGAGAAAGCTGAGTGATGCTGGATCATACATCTCATTACTCACAATTTCTCAGTATCCTATAATATATTTTTCTTGGCTGGAAGCCTCCATTTTTTGTACTTTTTTCCTCACTGTGATGTTAATGAACATGAATGCTTTAATCATGGCAGAAGGACTGTTCTCTTCTTGCCTGATTCTGCTCCTTTTGGGGGTCAAACATTTGCACAATGTGATCAAACCTGATGTAATGAAAGGGGGAAAGGAGACACTGAGTCTTTTCCATTTAACATGATCTGATTCCAAACATGCCTAAGTAAAGTATCCAGAGTAGGAATCCCTGATGAGAAGTACGAGACAACAACGATGTTTTGAATACACATGCAGTAGTTTAGAACTTCTTTTTCTCCATCCTTTTCTCTTTATTGCCTCTGTGTTTTGGTGCATGGAAATTTAATGCAGATTTCTATTAGAACAGGAAAAAGACAATCTGCAGTTAAAATTTGTCACAGGACAGCAAGACTTGGCAGGTGGATATGACAAGTCATGTGGTCTTGCTCTCAGTTTTGCACTGATTTTCCATGTATCTGTTGTCTCTATTTCTGTGTCTGGAAAAAGGCAGGATTACCTAACCCTGTCTGTGAGGTGCTTGGTGCTAATGGGGAGAAAACAGGTAATATGAGTTAATATTCTCCATTTGTCAGTAACAGTAGAACCAAAAAATGAACCCAATAAAGGAATTTCATGCCAAAGAACTTGAAGGCCTCTTCCATCCTGTAGGGTAGGGCAAAACTCTTACTCTCTTTTATGGTATGCTATTTGACCTAAACTACTGAATGTCCAAAAAAACTTCTTCAAAAATTGGCTGAAATATAATTCAACTGTTAACTAAGAAAAAAATGTAAGGGTCTATGTGTGAGAGAGGAATCTCAGCTCTTATTACAGTCCATGGAGATTACTTGGTACCATCAGCATAGTATAGACAGTGATTCAAATGGCCACAACTGCAACCTGCCTTTTTTGCCAGGCAGGTTTGCTGGGAGAGTGCTTGGTGCTGCTCCCAATTACTAATGAAAGAACACAACGGACTCCGGTTTAGGACAGGCAGCAGATGTCCTACAGTCAATATAGCCAGTCATTTGATGAGTTAATATTTGATAATTTCACTCTGGTACGTGATCTAATTGTTTTTACACCTTTTAGTCACAATTGCATTTAGTCCATGTTTTCCTCTCCTGCCAATGAAAGTTTCAGGTAAGACAGCAGAGATCTTGCTGAATTCTAGATATATAACTTATATTTATGTTTCTCCTTTACTCACAAGATTATCTTCACTATCAGGGAGAAGAGATGTGGATTAATTTGACAGATTGTCCTTGAAAAAATTAATTTTATCTCTTACTCATTTTCATGTTTCCAAATTGCTAATTTGTTCCAGAATTCTTTTCTTTTTCATAATTCAAAGTTTATAAACCCCTATCCTATTGTGCTGACTTTGGCTGTGGTTAATTTTCTTCACAGTAGCTGGTATGGTGTAGAGGTGTGTTTTGGATTTGTGCCGGAAACAGAGCTGATAACATAGGAATGTTTTAGTTGTTGCTGAGCAGGGCTTACACAGCATCCAGGTCTTTTCTGCTCCTCATCCCACCCAGCCAGTGAGTGGGCCGGGGGTGCACAAGGAGCTGGGAGGGGACAGAGCTGACCAAAGGGATATCCCAGAATATGTGGCATCATGCTCAGCATATAAAGCTGGGAGAAGAAGAAGGAAGGGGAGGATGTTTAGAGTGGTGGCTCTTATCTTCCTAAGTCAACCGTGATGGAGCCCAGCTTTCCTGGAGATGACTGAACACCTCCCTGACCATGGAAAGCAGTGAAATATTTCCTTGTTTTGCTTTGCTTGCATGCACAGTTTTTGCTTTTCCTAATAAACTGTCTTTATCTCAACCCACAAGATTTTATCACTTTTACCATTAAGATTCCCTCCCTCTATCCCACTGTGGTGGCGAGCAAGCGCCTCTTGGGGCTTAGGTGCTGGCTGTGGTTAAACCATGACCCTTATAATTCTGTGGTCCTTTTTCTTACTTTTTTCTTTCAGTGACAAACCTGTATGAATCAGGAGCTACCCTATTGAATAAGTATAAATACTCTGTTATAAAACCTGTATAAGGTTAGGGGAAGCCAAGGCCATTTTCTTAGGGAACTGGTTGTGCCAGTACCCTATCTTCATTATAGAATCTGAAAAAAGCCTTCACGTGAAAAGCAATTTACTGAGAAAAGCATGATCTGGAATATTTTACAAGAAGCTTTAACATAAATGAATTTGCTATTTAATGTGTTGGGAGCAACAAGAAAATGCATAAGCTCAGCTGGCTGCTCTCCTATGAGGGATCCTGTAATGTTTTTAACGGGATCAATGTGAATACAAAGTGCTGGAAGAGCAAAACACAATTGGACTTTCTTTGCCAGCCATTCTGCACTGTATAATCTTAAAACCCACATAATTTTATTCACAGAGATTGTATGATATACCAACAAGGCAACTGCTAGAATTGCTTTGCTTATATAATGTAAGTTGTATATGTGCTAAAATCACAGCTCAGTCCCATGGTGTTTTTGAGACTAACCATTCCAAGATGGTGCAACATACAAGAGGTTGGATGTTTTTTTACCTAACTTTGGTGTATATTCTGACTTTTACAATTTCCGGTGATGTGGAGAAAAACAGCTCAAATTCTGTAGCTAGGTATGTGAGGCCTTTGGGACAAACGTTCCCTTTCCTCTGGTGGCTTCTACAGAGCTTCACACAGTGGGTCATTGGAACAGGAGGGACTTCTGAGTGTTGCTGTCATCATAGTGGGGGGCAAAGCCTGGCCCCCTTCGAGGGGATTCCCACTACTCTGCTTGCTCGGAGCAGCCTCACAGGCATTGTTCACTAGGGTGTATAAACACACAGAATGCTATCTGTTTTCATCTCGGTAAGATCTACGAGAGAGATGTTTCTGTGTTAATTTTTCATAAGGGAACACTAAGGAAACAACATTCTGCAACTCTGGAAATCTCGTGTGCAAAAGTTTTTGTTCATGTATCCCTCCTGCAGAGTTCTTACTACATAGCAGCATGCTGAAAACTTTTTCCAGGTCTGCGTAAGAGAGGACAGATTCTTTGAACATTCAGGAGGATTTTATTTGTACTGAATATTACAAACCATGCTCTTATGTGTTTATCATTGTAAACTCATGTTGGGGGGAAAAAAATCACAAAATAAAAATATAAGGATATAGAGAAAATATTGCAATCTTTTTTTCAGACCACAGGAGTTTGTCACCATGGAGATCCTCCTGTTTTCTTCAAGAGTGATTCAAATCTTACAGATGGAGCATATGTGACAGAAGCAAAACAACATCACCAAGAATTCACGTTAAACATTTCAGAGAGAGGTTTTTGAGCACCAACCAATATCCACAGACTGTTCATGCAGAAAAAATTGTGCTTCCACTTTTTTTCTTTCTAATATTAAATAACTGAAAGTTTTATTTTTAAACATAGCTGGATTTTAAGGAACTTGTGATACATGAGCTGAAGGCTGCAGTACTTCAGAATTACATTGTGGTTTTATACAAAGAACTACTCTTTCTAAGAGCTGAAGTACCTTAAGGACATAATGAAGCTAAAACTCTTTGAAAAGCTTGTTTTTAGTATTACTTATGTAAGCAGAGTTTTTAACTGACAGCAACCAAATTGTGCATGAGATGGAGCCAAGAGCAGGACAAGGTGGTTTGTCAGCAAGCCTCTGGCTGCCCCTGCAGCAGCTGGGGGCACCAAGCACGGGGAAGCTGGAGTGTCCTCCTCTCCAAAGCACTGGCAGCTCCGGAGTTGAGTCCTGATGGCCAAGAGCAAAACTGCAATTTCAGGAGCACCTCTGGGAAAGAAGAAAAACTGGATATATTCCTATTGTCCTGCCTCCTGCGGCATACCAGACTGTGCCGCTCCACTTCAGTCACTGCTCAGCCTGCAGAAACGTATTTTTAAATGAGCGCGGAAGGCATTGCAATGACAACCAAGGACAAACTAAATTAGTCAGCAAGTGCATGACAGACTTTCTCCCTAGCCTGCCTTTCTGCTGTGCTGCCCACCTGGCTTTCTGGTCTGTGGCTGAGGTAGAGCTGAGCCCTCCCCTTTGTTACTTCCTCCACCAGTATTGCTGTGATGCATAGCTGGGGTTCAGCTCTGGTACTGCCAGCAGTGCCACAGGGCAATGAGGGGAGCACAGGCAGTGTGCTGCCCAATTCAGGGCAGAAAAGAGCCCACTGTGCCTTCCAGGTCAGAACTGCTGTTCTTAATCAGATTCCTGAAGAGAGGAACATCCTTCCAGTCAAACATTGTTGTGTGTTGGTGGAGAGGGGGAGAAAATGCAGTCACACACTGTTAGTCAGAGCAGTGGTGCAGCCCTAAGAGATGTAAATCTGGGTTTAAATGGTCCAGTAATGAATCAAAACTCCTGCAGCCGTGTAACACAGGGAATAGGGGCAGTGTCCAGCCACCCTGGTGGGAGTGCACACTTCACACCTGACAGGGTTTGCTGTCAGCCATTTTAACTGCATGCCAGAAAGGGCATCGCTTGTCCTTCCACAACACATGAAAAGATTGGGTGAAGCATAAAGCCAGAACAAATATCCTGATGAGCTCAGGCTAATCTAATAGAAGGGAAATTGGGTATTCACCCTTAATCAGGATCAGATTTGTCCTGCTGGACCATGTGGTATTAATCAGTGTGGAGCTGCAAGAATAAAAGCAAGATCTACTCTCCCAGTCCCAGGAGAAGCCTGGGCCAGTCCATGGTCCATGGAGCTAGGCAGCCTCACAGAGAACAGAAAAGTGCAGGGCACCATTCAAATGGGACAGGCTTTTCTGCAACGGCTTTACCCAGGGAATATCCAGGACACAGCCCACATGCTGAGATGGGGCTCTGCTTGGGTATTTTCCCTCTTCTTCCTCAGTTATCTTGATAATAATGCAAAGGAAAGGTTCTAGATATTTAAATTATCAGTGAACAAAATAATTATTTAGAGAAACTGAATGCTTTCGAATTCACAGTGTTGCAAACAATCTACTGGGGACAGTGCAGGAAATCTGAGCTGAAAACTTAGCAACATTTGAACTTAGCATACATAGATCTTGGGAAAAATATGAACTAAAAAATCACTACAGTTAAGAGATTTTTTTTATGAAATTCGTCAAACCAAACCAATGCTTTCTCTATTTTCAAGAGGTCATCTTCATGAAAGTCAGTAATCAGGTTGTATTGGACAAGGTGAATGATACCACTTAACATCTCTTTCATGAGTACAGGATTATTTTGTTTTCTGCTGTCTGGGTTAAAATACTTCAATTAAAAAAAAAAAGTATCAGCACAATAGTCCTATCTGACACGTAGTGAAAGCGTTTAAGACAGAATATAATGTTTCTTTTACTGGAGATGAACCTCCTTACAATCAGTTTGCATAAGTTTATTTGCATTGATGATACCACCTGGTCGGTTGCAGCCAGTGCTCTGAATCTGAAAAGATTTGCATGAGTTAGGCTCAAAATTACTTGACCTACTTGTTCTCACTACCTTTTCTGAAAAATTATTACAGAATCCTTCTTCTGCCTTCTGTTATCCAGCCAGGACGCTTTGGCAGCCAGTTTACCATTTAGAAGAGCCCTTCTCTCTCTTTGTATTTACACCCTGTACTTGTTTCACTTTAGATGTTCCCTGAAGCTCATCTGTGGGAATTGTACACGGTATTCCAGACAGTTTCTCAACACAGGCTTATAAATGGGTGTTAGTTTTGGGTGCTATACGTGGGTACTCTCTAATCTTTATCCTGTACTGATTCTAAGCAGCTCCCTTTGCTCTAAAAGCCTTTTGCCATATTTTTATTGTTTAGTTGTTCCATTTCTAACTCACTTTAATATTTGGCAATGCTTACTTCTTCCCAGTACTTCTTAACCAACAAGAAATGGCATCTTTTATTGTCCATGTTTTCCTTTCACTCTCAATAGGCTCTTTCCTTGTTTCTGGTGGTTTTTTTTAAAACTATAAATTTTCATCCAGTTGACCATGGCGATCTTCCCTTTGCTGAGAACAAAAACTCATCATACTTAATGCACACAGTTTTTATTTCTTTAGAATAAAGATACTCCCAGCCTTTTCCACAGTCAAGACCTTTAGTTCTTAAAAGCATCAATTAACTCTCCTCATTTTATCAGATCTTGTCCTTCTGGAATTAATGGCACTGTTATTCCATAAAGCTACTTGTGTTCATACATCCCAAAATTTCAGTCGTATCAGTTCAAAGTTATTTGCTCTGCCCAGGTATTCTAAAAGGTCCCTCCTATATTCAAAATCTTTGTGTTGTAGAAAAAAATAGGTTGACTAGCACATCTTGGAAAATACACACTTGAGTGTTGTTAGTATTTTCGCACTGGACTATCTGTTAAAACTGAGAGTTGTGGCAGACAGTGATTTCAGCTGTCCTGTCGTCGCCTGAAGTAGAGTAAGAGTGCTTAGTAGTGCCAAGAATTAATAAACTATAATATCCTATTTCCTTCTAAACTCTGGTCCTGTTGCCTGTGTGATTATTTAAATCCTTTCTCAGAAACCTAAAGCAGTTTGGGCTCTATCACTTCAGATTTCAGAGGGATATGTACATGAAAGGCTCTGTTGTCATGCTGCCCCTTTACCAGTTGAGATTGAAGGCATTGCAATGACACCTACTTGTTTGCATGGATCCCCGTCTCAGGCGAGTCGGGAATGACCCTTCTTGGAAACATCCTAATGGGAGCTGTTTCTAACTGACTTCAGTAAGGGGAGGGTTTCACCTGCTGGCTTTTCCCTACCCTGCCTTCAAGGGTACTAGGATCGTCAACACTTTCTTGTTCTGTAGCCACGCCATTTCCCAATTTTCCACCTCTGAGTGCAGCTTACCAATGAAAAGGCACAGTCTTGTTGATCCATCTTGTCTGCTGAACCTGATGCAGAGGATAAGAACAATGGACAAGCATTTAATTCCTGAAATACTTAGGTTTTAGAGTTCCTTAGGGCATGAAGAGTGTGAGGCATCCTCAAATCTCTTCCGCTGGCTAATTTCTATTAAAATTCCTGGTGCACATGAAGTTCATTTGTAAGCTACAACACATGAGGCACAGGAGATCGGTGTATAAGCAGGAGAGAGCGTTCTGAGCACAGGCAGGAGGGGAACTGGCTTGGGGTCAGCAGCAGTGATGTCCACACATGGGCAGGCTGGGGTGGAAACTTGAGCTGCTGAGGTGTAGGCATCAGGGATGTGAGATGCAGACCAGCAGCAGAGGAAAGCTGATTTCTCTCGAAATTTCCTTTGACTGAGGCTGCTGAATCATGGTTCCCACTAAAACCTTTCAAGCAAGAAGGGTATCCATGTGATCTAGACAGCCTTATGATGGGGAAGTGCAGACACAGACGTATCAGGGATTGTCTTCGTCTTCTCACACCCTACCCTCAGACATTCCCAGGGAGCATCCAGCTCTCACAGCTCAGCTGCTCCCAAGCTGACTTGAAAGACAGACTTTTGGGTCTTTTTCTATTAACAATATGAAAAAGGGGCTGAGGAAGGGGAAGCAGAAATCCCCCCAGTCCGTGGGCTGCTTTAAGCTGGAGCTGTACCAGTGAAGCCAGGGCACTGAGAGTTACACACCCTGGCTTTTTCAGGACCTGTTCTGGTAGGTGGGTCTGGAGTGGCAGGGAGGTGTAGGGCCCTTCAGCTCCTGGAGACACTGAGCTGGTTATTTCCCAGCAGGGAATCTGTCAGCAGGAGAGTACTGGCTTGGGAAATGCCTGTCTGCTTCCCTCCCTTTTGCAGATGCTCTCTCTGTGTCCAGTATCTCAACCCAGCCATGACCAGGCTGCCCCAGGATTACTGTCACTTATGGCTGAGGCTCATGCATGGCCAGTCTCCCGAGGAGCCCGTAGTGGTGGCATGTCCATGGCCACACACTGCCTGTGAGCACTGCTTTTAGGACAAGCTGCAGCTCACTCTCCATTGCCACGGCTCTCAGTTCCCTGGGTGGGCGGCAGTGACAGCTGTGCTGCCTGAGTCATTCTCTGTGGGCATTAACTCAGCTCTGCAGGCCTGGTGGCACCGCTGAGCCCTTGCAGAGCAGCAGCCCTGGTGAAGAAGACCCCAAAGGTGGGGGTTCCAGATAAGAAGGTGCCTGTGGAGCCTGCTACCATCCTGAGAAGGGGCTGGCACAATCATCCTGCAGGTGGAGCTGCAGGGGAGTCCATAGCTAGTCTGGGCATGTGGGCAGTGTGGTTGCTCTTGGGAAAGATGGATGTGGCCACAGGTAATGTGGCTCGACAGGTACTGAGAAGTGGCTGTGTTCTGGGTGATGGGCAAGGCACAAAATAAGGACAGTTTGCACCACACAGACCATTTTCAGCCAGGACTAGAGCCTAAAAGACCTGCTCATAAACGACCCAAAAGTTCAGCAGAGCTGTCAAAAAAAAAAAAAAAAACAAGGTACCATTAGGAGAAAGTGGTGAAATAGTTCAGCAGTGTGGGGAGAGTCTCTCCCAGTGACTTATTTTCATACCATGAACAGACTTTTAAAAAAGCAGTAGAATTAAACTGACACTTGAAGCTGCCCTCTTGAGACTTTATTTGAATGTAATATATTTCAATTATTGTGTATTCAAAGTTCCCATGCTAATATACAATCTGTGGAGACTTATAATGTGTGTTGGTTGAAATCTGAGCTAAATTAATATAATCTTTTCATTAAAAAAAAAAAAAGAGAGAGATAATCTACTTGGCTGCAAGTGCCACAAGGACTATTGAGCAGAAAAAAGACAGAATAACCAGGGAGTGATTTGAAAGCAGCCCTTACGGCCAATTGCTCTGAGCTAGTGCCAGAAAATAAGGGAAACCTTCTTTTATTAAACATGATTGCTGTGACCTTCTCTGGTTAACCTACAGAAGGGAAAATGAGCTATGCACTGTGCATGATTTGTTGTTCTTACAACTGGGCTGTTTTTCAGTGACCCTGTAGAAGCTGGAATGATTATTTTGATTTATTTTTGCCTCATTTTTGCTCAAAGGAGTGAAACATCTTCTAGGGCTGCACATGTGTACCCATTTCTCTTTGAATACTGTGGCTGTGAGCCCTGCTGTGACTTCCCCTGTGAACATCACAGCCATGCATTTCCCTGGCTCCCTCCTTCCAGGTGTAGACAGACAGGCAACGGGCATTGAGCACTGTCCTACTCTCAGGGCAGGGATGGGAGCTGTACCTGGCCTGTGAGGGAGGGCTGGTAAGAAAAGCTGTCTCTTAGCCTTCTTCTTCTGAGGCAAGCACCACTAGAGCTCCCCTGGGGATTGCATAAATGAGATGGAGAGCAGCAATCTGACGTGTTTATGTGCAGCAGAGTCAAGAGGGCCCCATTGTGCCTGGGATACTCACGAACAAAGCTCCAGAAAGGTCCCTCAGTGGGGCACCATAGGGAAAAAACACAGGCCAGCGGTAAGAGTGGAGGGACAAGGACAGTGCAGTCGTGGGTGTGCTTGTGTATTCCTGTCACCCTCAGAGGTTTGTGCAGAGGTACACTAATGTATGCAGCAAAATCAAGAGCGTAAGAAAATTCCCACAGAATCCAGACTCGGTGAGCTAATTATGGATTAGGTCATTTTCTATGTGCCTTCCAAGATGACTGCATATACCTAATTAAGATGCCTAGTGTGTTTTGTTTAGCCCAAATGGTGATGGAGGAGGAAGGTTATTGGTCTGGTGTCCGGGGTATTGGCAGGGTTGACTTTTATGTGGGTTGGAGTTAAGCAGGCTTTCAGTTTCCAAGGAATAAAGTCAAGAACAAGGCTCAGTCACACAGTTACTTTAAAGAACAGTGAAACCACAGAAAACATTTTCTGAAATCATAAGATTCCACTGATTTATCTTTCTGTGTCATTCCTTGGCCTCGGCTCTCACTTCAGGAAAAATACGCATTTGACTTAATTTTAAAACAAAGTTATTTAAAGAATACAACAATAATAGAGTGTCTGAGGATGGAAAGCACCTGGAGATTATCTAGTGTGAGCCCTTGCCTTGCTCAGGCAAGGCCACCTAGAGGTGGCTGCCCCAGACCACGTTTTGAATACCTCCAGGGACAGCGACTACCCAACCTCTCAGAGCAACCTGTTCCAGTGCTGGATCACTTGTAGATTAAAAAAATGTATTTTCTGTATTTCCAGTTGTTCCCAGTCCCTCACAACCATTCATTTAGCACCAATAAGAAAAGTCTGGCTCTGTCTTCTTTACTGTCTCACATCACCAGGTATTCATTCATAAGGTCCCCCTGAGCCTTCCCTTCTCTGGGCTGAGCACTCCCAGCTCCTTCAGCATTTCCTGATGTGTCAGGTGCTCCGATCCCTTAATTATTTTCATGCTCCTTCAGGGACTCTGTCCAGTATGTCCAGATACCTCTTGTGCTGAGGATCCAAGACTTGGACAGAGCACCCCAGATGTGTCTTGCCAGGGCTAAGCAGATGGGAATGTTCACATCCATAGACCTACAAGTGAGACTCTTCCTAATGCAGCCCAGGAGGTGGCTGGCCATCTATGCCACAAGGGTACACTGCTGGCTTATGGTCAGCTAGGTGTCCCCAAGACCCTCAAGTCCTTCTCTGCAAAGTTCCTTCCATCTGGCTGCTCCCCAGTGTGGTCCATACCATTATTCCTCCTAAGGGGCAAAGCTTGGCACTCCTCTGCTGAACTCGGTGAGATCCCTGCCATGCCATTTCTTCATCTCTTGAGGTCCCCCTGAATGGCAGCACAACCAGCTTGTGCATCAAACCCTCATCCCCATTTTGTATCCTCTGCAAGCTTGCTGAGGGTGCACTCTGTCCCGTCATTGAGTTCATTAATGAAATTTTTACAGTATTGGACCCACTAGGAACCCTGGGGTACTGCACTAGGGCCTGGCCTCTGGCAGGACTTCGTGTGACCAAACACAGTCCTCTGAACTCAGCAGTTCAGCTGGCTTTCAGTCCACTTTAGCACTCACACACTTAGCTTGAACGTCATCAGTTTATCTGTGGAGAAAGACTTGACTAAAATCAGGGTAAACAAAGGCCACTGCTCTCTCCTCATCCACCAGTAATCTCATCTTAAAAGGCTCTTGGGCTGGCCAAACATGTTTTCACCCTCATAACCCTCATAAATCATGCTGACTTCTTCTAGTTATGGTTTTCTTCTTCATATATTTGGAAATGGTTTCCAGGATTATTTGCTCCTTTATCTTCCCAGGTGTTAAGGTGAGGCTGACCAGCCTGTGGTTCCCCAGACTTTTTTCTTGCTCTTCTTGAAGGTAGGAATCCTATTTGCTTTCTCCCTGTCCTAATCACCACAGCCTTTCAAGTATATTTGAGAGTGGCCTTGTAGCTACATTAGCCAGCTCCCTCAGCACTCATGGGTGCCTCCCATCAGGACCCACAGACTTATATGTCCAGCTGATTTCAATGTTCTCTCAACTGGGTCTCCTCCAGTGAGAGTAACTCTTCTTTGCTCCAGACATTCCCATGAGTCTCAGGAGCCTGGGATTGCTGAAGGAAAGCCGGACGGGAATGACCAAGACAAGGGTAGCATTGGGTAGGTCAGCATCTTCCATGCCCATTGTCACCAGATCCCCTTCCCCCTTCAGCAGCAGGCCCACAGTTTCCCCTTTGCTGCCACCTCCCAGTGGCATTTTTCGTGTTCATCTCCATGCTTACCCTTTCATCATGAGATGTGCAGTGACCAGTGCCCAGGAAAGGCAGGTGACCATCATGATGACATCGGGAAGAAGAGAGAGAATTCAGCCAGGCAGGGCCAGCCCTGCAGCATCCAATGCCCTTCTGCATCTCAAATCCACCAAATCCCTTCTCCAGGGTAGTGTAGCAGGCGAAGGAAATACTTTGGTAAACTGTCTCTAGGCCTGGGGCTGTGTGTTGCACATAAAGTAAAATGTGTACAAGATGGGTGGGGACTCTGTTGGATAGCCACCAAAAAAATTGATTTTACATCACTGACGTGTGTGGACAATTTAACTACACGTGTAAAACAAAGAGCAGGTACAAAAGGTAAGTGCTGTCAGAGAAAGAACACTTTCATGCGAGGAGATTGAGTTTCAAGTGGTTTTCCAGAGAGAAAAGCCTGTGGCAGTCTGTGAATGGCCAAATGCTTTTACATGACAAGTGGCAGGGCGCCAGTAGAAGTGAGAAGTGCCTGTGGTGTTTGACCAAAAGGACCACCCACACATGCTTTGTGCCAAGTGCTGCTTTGCAAACAGGGTGGAGGCAGTGCCTAAATAAATGTTACATAAACCATGCAGAGTTCACGTATGAAAAAACAGTGATGCTGAATGTCAGCTGCTATGCAGCTTGCGGAGCTGTGGTGTTTAATGTCTTTGACAGGGCTCAGATGTGCTTTCTCAGGCATCTGTAGTCTCATTTAAGCCATCCTGTCCCCAAGAAAGCAGTAGAGACTGCAGTCAGTCGAGACTCTTTGTGTTTCATGACCACTTGCTCTGTTACAGGGGCATTTCTAGTGCCCTTCTGACCACAGGGTCATCAGTGAGGTCCGGAGCATCCCAGGGAATCTGGCGACCATGTGCCTGGAAGAGAGCAAAAACTGCAGTAGTAGTGCCATTATGAATAGGGCTGCTGCCATCTGTTGGTTGAAATCTCATGGGGAGCTGGAAGAATCCTTGAACTGATGATGTGGGTATACTGAGAAAGGAGATTTTAGCTTTAATGGTAAGTGTGACATGCTCATGTTTTGGAAGTTGGAAGGAGGGGACAAGATTCTTGGTCTGCATGACTTTACCTACTTGCTGACCTGCATATCACTTTCAGTCCTTTGCTGAAGTACTGGCCAAAGTTTTAACTTTTCAAGCTGTGGGTCTACAAACATTTCTCATTGCAGCACTGCCACCATCAGCAGCTTGTGCTGCTAATTGCTCAGGGACATTCCACAGCTGAACATTTATTGACTGCCATCTCTGGGTCAGCAAACAGATACGGACCAGGAATAACCCCTCACCTCTTTGTTTTAAGATTATTACTAAGCTGGATAAGTTTCCAGGACTGATTTCTATGTCCTCCCACAAACAGCACAGCTGAAAGAGGAGGCCACCCATTGAGGCTGCTGAAAGATGCCCTGCTGCTGTGAGAAATTCCTGCCTGTGTCATCAGGGCTCTCAGCAGAACAGAAGTCTGTAGCCACTGCCCAGATTTGTAAAAATTTGGGACCAGCCTATGAAATGGCTGTCTCTCCAAAGGCTGCAACTATCCAGATTTCTGCTTCTCTTTCTCCCAAGCCCAGAGCAGCTCAATATTAACATTCACTTCATGAAGCTCTGCTCTATTCTCTGCCTGAAAGTCACAGCTACAAAATAACTGTTAAAAGTAAATCCGATAGATTGAGCAGCCCTGAGAGATGATAAATGTTCACTTCTCAGCTTTCTCCACAAGTTTGTTAAACAAATCAACGTGCAACAAACATTTCCAGAGTGAAGGGTTTCTTCAGTGAGTTAAATTGAACCTGCAGTCTCCTGTGTCCCAAATGATGTGGGTATTAGAGGTTAATGCTCACATTAAACATCTTGAGCTATACAGCAATTTCTCCTCTCTGCATTCTGCCAGTCTCCACTTGCAGCTCCATGCAACCTGCTTGTACCTCACCTGCAACAAATTTCTTACAATGTTCAGGAATAACTACTGAGCATACTGGAAAGGCAGGATACTTACTCTGGGATGTTTCTTGGCCTTTCGTTGGAAATGTGCAAGGGTAGAAGTACCAAAATTTCTAGCAAATGTGTTTCCTTTAGTCTTGACAAAGTTTTTGTTTGACTTGGAGTGAGGGGTGGTTTGGCAGTTTCCAGGAGTCCCCAGACCACTCCTGTGGCTGCCACTAATTTGGGTGGATAAGGAATTCTTCCTCATATGTGATCGAGCAATTGTTTCTCCTCACGCTGCTCAGGTCACACTGAAGCGAGAGGTCCCATTTCTTGTGCATTCAGCCGTGCTGGTAGGTTATTGCACTAGTGCTTCCCACTAACTTCCAATGGCTACAGCATGTTTTTGAAATTTTAGGAAGTTCATTTCAATTTTTGTGTGATCTTGGCAGAACTGGTGGAAACCAGACAGAGAAGAACCAATTTCCCTCAGTAATTTAGAGCTCCTGCTGAACTCTTGTTCAAATTATAGGAAGTACTGAAGAAAGGCTCGCTTTCTGGAAGCTTGCCCGTGGCTTTCAGCAGAGATTTAAAGAAGAATTAGCTGGCTAGGTTAAACACTGCCTTACTCACTCTTGTAAATCACAGCTCTTAATTCTTATTTCACTTTCTGTGCAAGAATTACAGGCTGAGGATGTGTTCTTGTAATAAGGCAAATACATGAGTACCTATAAGGCTTATATAAAAACTATTGGTGAGTATACAATGGAGACATACACAATGGTTATGGTGACAGTGATTAATAGAAGAGCAGATAATGGACCCTGACCATCTTTGACCAATGTGCTGCTCAGTTTCTGGCTCATTCCCTTGTTCAGTTTTGCATGTTGTCCATCTAGCTCTTTGCATTCCAAAGCTCAGACAGGGCTCTGAAGAGGGCTCACTACCCTAAATGCGAAGAAGCACTTTTATCTATCTTAGACTAATCTACCACTAGTTTGATCATGTTTCCCCTAGTTCTAGGGATGAATAACCATTCTGCATTCGCCTCATCTGCTGCCTTCATGATTTTGCAAATGTCAGTCATAACCCCCAGTCTCCTTCTCTCCAGAGCCTTCCTTAGAAGTTGCTTCATTACGTTGATCATTTTACTTGTCCTCTCTGCCCTTTCTCTAACTTCATTGCATCCTAGAAAGGATGTAGCTGAACATCAGTAGGAATGCCTTCTGTGTGGATTATGAGGTGCAATTCCCTAACTCCAGACACAGTAGCCCCCTATGAAGTGTGCTCCAGCCTTTCCATCCCACAGGTCACCTCATCAAGGAAGAGTTTGGCTGTTCCCACCACGTTGCCCTGACCACATCTTACTGCACAGGTCTGCATGGGCCAGCATGGACCCTAGACAGAAAGCCCTTCTAATTGTGTGAAAGTTTATGATAAACATACGTGAGTTCATCTCCCACATTCCTTTCTACCTACAGTGTGAAGTAACCCACAAAGGCACACAATGGTGTAAAGAATAGATTGACTTTCTTACAATGCCCCCGCCCTTCTTAGAAGACAGATGAGTGCAGGGCAGTGGCAGGAGTGTCTGGGTGCTCTCTGAGGGATGCTGCTCTGAGGACTGTGCAGCAGCAGAGCTGTGCTGCAAACGCAGGACCACAGGGATGGCTGCCTGCTTCGTGAGGCAGAACAGGTTTTGCTGCTAAAGACAGAAGTTCTCTGGGGTGTTTCATAGAGTCATTTATTTTCACAAGGTAGTATCAAAACCAAAACTCAACAGGCCAAAGAAATGAAAAAAAAACCCCAAACAAACCTTCATAGGACCAGGAAAGCACTTGGTGGTTACTGAAGATTTTTCTAGTAAGTCGAATGACTAATGTCTTTCCTGAAACTCCTGGCCCCCTTCCAGCAGCCAGCCAACTACCATGACTACTTGACAGCCCTGTCTTGGCTCTGGGGGAGCAGCTGCTCCCCAATGCCCCTCAGCAAAAGCCAGGGGCAAGTGAACCTCCTGCCAGCCAGCAGTATGAAAACGTTCAATTTTTCAGAGAACTTGGGGCTCCATTCAACCCCTGCATGGGGTGTGAGTGAAACACGTGCAGGAAGCAGCTGGCCTGGACCCCAGCAAACGTGTCCATGTGAGCCCATGCCAAGGAGCTCTCCCAGGGTCTGGGGTTAAAGCCCAGACTGTGGTTGGGGTGCTGGGAGGGGAAGTTGTATGGCCAAGCAAGCCTGGCTTGCTGTCTCCACAGCCCTTCCACTTTCTGTGGAATTCCAGCAGAACCATATCCATTTGTATGCATGCATCTGTCTGTGCGTTTGTAGAAGTGTCTCTATTACCCTTGCTGCAAGGCTTGGGCCCAATGGAGAAAAGAATAATGTGGTTAGGACGAAATAGTAATGAGTTCTTACAGATTGCTTTTGTCTGACTCAGCCCATTAGAGTCTGTGTTTTACAGTTGCGTGATGCAAAATATGCCAATCATTTGATTGAACAGAAAAAGCAGTGCTTATCTACCTGCTTTTCTGGTGTTCTGCTGAAGGTCTTCGGATGGACAAAAAGAAATTAGTGTCATTAATAAATATATCTTGCACATAATCTGTCTGTCACCCTTGTCCAGGGTCACAGCTGAGGCATGAGATGTTGGGATGGAAGCCAGTGTCTTTACTCACTCTTCTGTCCCAACACAATCATGACATCAAGTTTATTGACACAGAAGAGAGTTCAGTTTTCATCAGAGAGGTCAGGTGGACTCAGGTCCATGCTGGCTATACCCGGTCTTTGCTGCGGGATTTAGTAATGGTCACATGTCTTCCCCATCCCTCTTGCTGCAGTTCCATTGCTTTTAGCTCACAACAGCACTCAGCTGGCATACAATGGAAGGAGAATCAAGTGTGGAGAAAACACAGGCTTTTGGGTCTTCTGTGTTTATGTTTCTGTTTGAGTAAGAGTCAGTCTGCTCCCAGAAAACTTTCGCCTTGCTTGCTCTGCTCCACACATCCCCCAGGGAGAGGCTAATTCCTGTGGGTTGCAAACCGCCCAAAAGAGACTTTGGCTAACTTGAGAGAAGAGTGAAGACAGGGAGAGAGGATAAAGCTGCACAAAGGATTGACAGTGGTGGAAATTAAAATGGGGCCAGATACGGCAGAGGCGCTGATGAGGGGCAGCGCATGTGCCATACAAGGCAGCAGAACAGGGTGGGGGAGAGCAACAGCCCTGATAGCCTCCCACGTCCTCCTTCCCGTAAATCTGCCTCCAGCTGATGAAAGGTGATGTGCTCATCTATTTCCAGTGCTGAGGGTGCCTGTCCTTTTATAAATCTAACCTGATATCTCTTGTCCTATCCTTGACTGTAAGTAGCTGTGCAACTTTTGGGCATGCCAAGAATGAAAATGGGAGTGGTGTAAAATTCTGTGTGGTGAATATATCGCTCGTGCTGCTCTTTGTGCTTCTTTATCCCTCACTTTCCTGGATGCTTAATGCATGTCTTCTTCACAGGTCCTGTGAGAGTGCAGTGCTGCAATAGTTCTCTCTGTCTTCCTACAAGGACTTTCTAAACATTAGCCAACAGGTCCTCTGCAGGGTTTGAGTTTGTTCTTGGGAGTCACTTCTCTTCCTTTAGAATGCTCCTTCAGTGGGACAACGCGGTCTGCCATAGCTCTGCCATATCTCAGCATTCACTCAGGGCAATCAGACGCAATTTAGAACGACTCCATCATTTCAAGATGGGTTTCTGCCTTGTCCTGACCCTCTTCTCTGTTACTCTTTGTGTATGTGTGTTTGTGCTCTGTTTTTCTCTGGGATAGAGATCATTTTTTTCTTAGTAGCCAGTACAGGCTGTTACAGTTTTGGATTCAGTATGGGAATAATGTTGGTAACACAGTGATGTTTTGGTTGTTGCTAAGTAGAGCTCACCCTAAGTCAAGGACTTTTCAGTTTCCCACGCTCTACCAGTGAGGAGCTGCCACAATAAGCTGGGAGAGAGCACAGCCAGGACAGCTGACCCAAACTGGCCAAAGGGATATTCCATACCGTAGAACATCATGACCATTACATAAACTGGAGGCTGCTGACCAGGAGACAGACTGACAGCTGTTCAAGGATGGGCTGGACATTGGTCAGCAGGTGGTGAGCAATTGCATTGTACATCACTCGCCGGTTTTTTCCGATTGAGTTTTATTATTTTTCATCATCATCATCATCATTATATATTATATTATATTATATTATATTATATTATATTATATTATATTACTTTGTTTCAATTATCAGCTGTCCTTATCTCAACCCATGGGGTTTTTTTCCCTTCCCTAGCTCTCCTCCCCATCCCATGGGGGTAGACAGGAGTGAGCAAGCAGCTGCATGGNACCAGTGAGGAGCTGCCACAATAAGCTGGGAGAGAGCACAGCCAGGACAGCTGACCCAAACTGGCCAAAGGGATATTCCATACCGTAGAACATCATGACCATTACATAAACTGGAGGCTGCTGACCAGGAGACAGACTGACAGCTGTTCAAGGATGGGCTGGACATTGGTCAGCAGGTGGTGAGCAATTGCATTGTACATCACTCGCCGGTTTTTTCCGATTGAGTTTTATTATTTTTCATCATCATCATCATCATTATATATTATATTATATTATATTATATTATATTATATTATATTATATTACTTTGTTTCAATTATCAGCTGTCCTTATCTCAACCCATGGGGTTTTTTTCCCTTCCCTAGCTCTCCTCCCCATCCCATGGGGGTAGACAGGAGTGAGCAAGCAGCTGCATGGTGCTTGGTTTCTGGCTGGGGTTAAACCACAACATTTTGTGTATGTGAACCATCTCCAACACAGTGATATACACCCATATGGGTGGAATAGGTGTATTTCTGATGAAAGACAGGTCTGATAATTGCATAAATAAAGTACAGATAATGGAAATAAAATCAATGTACCCAGGCAGGAAATAAGCAAGTGCAATATGAAATGCACATTACACCACTGACAGGTATTTTAATATAGCTTGTGAATCAGGGATTTATTTATAAGGAAAAAAGCTAAGACAAAACCTCAGAGTCTAATTATTTATCCAGCTATGCAATTATTAGTTATAAATCTCTAAAATGGCTGAGAAAATGTTTGGGGAAATGCCAAGTCTGGCTCTGTGTGAAATGCTATTGCTAGGAACTGTGTTATTCCTAGCAATATATTGTGGCCAAAGACACCAGAGACTTTCCATTTTCTGGGAGCTCTGCCTTTTTGCAGCAAAAAATGTGCTTTCAGTGATGGCTTTAATATCATGTTGCAGGCTTCAGCCACACAGGGGAGGAGGAATGGAGGCAGTTCTACTTAATCCAGACCTTTCTGGATTAAATGTCTGTTATGTGGTTGCAAGGGACAACAGGGGACCGGGTTTAATGGCCCAGGTGGCCCCTTCATATTCTGTACTCATATCCTCTGCTATTCAAATTGTTCCTTGGGGATCTCTGCCTGACCAAATATGAACGGCACTAAATCCTGAGACCTGCTGGGAAAGCACTGACCTGAGTGATATAATATGTGCTGAGACAGAAGAGGAGCGTGTGAGTTAGCCCAGCTCAGTTTGTCTTACCCCAACCCCAAAACTACAGTATTTGAGGCACCAGACGGTGACAGGTCCTCAGGAGCAGGGGACACAGCTCGGCTTCCCTCACAGCTACTGCAGAGAGAGGTCCTTTGTCAGAAGCTGATATTGGCTCTGTTTCAGTGCTCTTTGCACCTTCTGTCCAAGGCACACCTAATCCTGTACCCAAAATCTCAATGTCACTAGACTTTGGCCAATGGTAAAACAACAAACCCCGTAATGTAATCAGTGGGGTCTCCTGGCATAATGAGCACAGTACTTCACCCCCAGAGCTGTGGATATACGTCATAATTTCATCTTTACCCACACATATGATGAGTACAAAGAATGAGTTATGTGCTTGTATAGCTGCCAGAGGGCTATACCATGACTGTGCACTTATGGTAGGTATGGACAACTTAAGCAAACCTCCCAAAATTTCTCCTGTGTTTTATATGGAAGGACCAAGAAACTGGACCAATAATCAACGTCAGCTCTCTTGTTAGTGTAAAACCTATTACACTCTTACACATAATATACTAGCCAAACGTAGGAAAAACCCGGTTGGAATTTGCCATCTGGGTTAGAAAACTCCACAAAACAACAGTAAAACACACTGACATGTTTGGAATGAAACTTTTAGGAAAAGTCACCCAACTGACACTTGCCAAAACCCAGTGCAGACTGGTTTGAACTAGGGTTAGGAAGCTGTCCATATACAAAGAGCTCCTGGGATGTCCTGCCTTCTCAGGCTTGGTACAGCTCCACTATAACAAAGAGCTGCAACATAGCTGTGCTGAAGAAATGATTGCTGCATCACCCTCTGTGTTCTCTCAGCCCAGAAGGGAGGGGAGAAAGTATTAAGGACCCTGCCAAATGTTGTCCCAAGATACACTTTCACAGCTGCTGGCCCTGGATTTGTTCAGGCTCTTCCGGAAGCACACATCTGACCTGTGTCTGCCCTGAGCCTGCCTGCCTTTGGTGGCATTTCTGCTGAAGGAGGCTGAGCAGAGGATGCAGGGGGTGTGACTGTGCAGGTTTGTGTGAGCTTCCCTGAGCGGACTGGGGATGACAGTGGGATGATTTACTCTGTGGGCTGCTGCTCGCCATCACCACAAGTCCCAGGACATGTCCCCTCACCCAAGCCTCGAGGAGAGTGTTTGCACCCACCTCAGTGCTGNCAGAGAGAGGTCCTTTGTCAGAAGCTGATATTGGCTCTGTTTCAGTGCTCTTTGCACCTTCTGTCCAAGGCACACCTAATCCTGTACCCAAAATCTCAATGTCACTAGACTTTGGCCAATGGTAAAACAACAAACCCCGTAATGTAATCAGTGGGGTCTCCTGGCATAATGAGCACAGTACTTCACCCCCAGAGCTGTGGATATACGTCATAATTTCATCTTTACCCACACATATGATGAGTACAAAGAATGAGTTATGTGCTTGTATAGCTGCCAGAGGGCTATACCATGACTGTGCACTTATGGTAGGTATGGACAACTTAAGCAAACCTCCCAAAATTTCTCCTGTGTTTTATATGGAAGGACCAAGAAACTGGACCAATAATCAACGTCAGCTCTCTTGTTAGTGTAAAACCTATTACACTCTTACACATAATATACTAGCCAAACGTAGGAAAAACCCGGTTGGAATTTGCCATCTGGGTTAGAAAACTCCACAAAACAACAGTAAAACACACTGACATGTTTGGAATGAAACTTTTAGGAAAAGTCACCCAACTGACACTTGCCAAAACCCAGTGCAGACTGGTTTGAACTAGGGTTAGGAAGCTGTCCATATACAAAGAGCTCCTGGGATGTCCTGCCTTCTCAGGCTTGGTACAGCTCCACTATAACAAAGAGCTGCAACATAGCTGTGCTGAAGAAATGATTGCTGCATCACCCTCTGTGTTCTCTCAGCCCAGAAGGGAGGGGAGAAAGTATTAAGGACCCTGCCAAATGTTGTCCCAAGATACACTTTCACAGCTGCTGGCCCTGGATTTGTTCAGGCTCTTCCGGAAGCACACATCTGACCTGTGTCTGCCCTGAGCCTGCCTGCCTTTGGTGGCATTTCTGCTGAAGGAGGCTGAGCAGAGGATGCAGGGGGTGTGACTGTGCAGGTTTGTGTGAGCTTCCCTGAGCGGACTGGGGATGACAGTGGGATGATTTACTCTGTGGGCTGCTGCTCGCCATCACCACAAGTCCCAGGACATGTCCCCTCACCCAAGCCTCGAGGAGAGTGTTTGCACCCACCTCAGTGCTGTTACTGCCCTTGGGGCTGAGGCTGTGTGGAGCTCCTGCACAAGACCTGTGCCATGCCCCAGGCCAGCAGAGAAGTCTCCTCCCCTGGGAAATGTTAGGAGATGGCTACTTCTCCATTGCAAGCCCTGGAGCAGATTGGTACCATCCAGGCTTGAGGTCTGTGTGTGACTCACGGTCATCAGATGGTGGAGGGAGAGAACAAGCCCTGCCCAGCTATGGTCTTGAGGGCCTGTGGACTAATCTTTTTCTCATTTACAGTGCTGAATTTTTCATGCTACACTAATAAAAGCCATTTGTACCATCCTGTAGTCATTTGCTGAATCGTTTGACAAAGGAATAAATTTGGCAGGGTGTCTCTAATTGATTTGCAGCATGCATCACCACTCCGTTCCCCTCACCTTGCTGGACAGCCCTGGTGTACTTTGCAAAATTGGCTGGGAGCAGAAATTCATCATAACGTAAGATCAGCTGCACTGAGTCCACCCAAAAAACGACGTGATTCTGCCTCTGATGGTGGCTGAGAGTGAGATCCCTGTGACTAAGTGTAAGCACAAGGCAAACAGAATGATTCTCCCCAGGCCTCCTGTTAATTCTGGCTGTATTTAAAAGCAGCATTTGAGCCTGCACAGGATGAGCCTGCACTGATCCCAAGTTCAACACAACAACTACCCAGGCATCTTTAAGTGCAACCTCAGCTACACTAAGCTGAACACACTGCACAGACAGAGCTGAACACAACTTCCCACCCCGCAAAATTAATCTTGCAGAAGATCTGGCCTCTCAGGCTCTTTCTGCAGACAGCTGTAGCCCTCAGAAATGAGAGGTCTTCTGCCATTTGAGGGGATGGAGTGGTTCAGGGAGATATTTGCCGAGTGCTGGTGCTGAAGCAGAGGTGGGGATGAGACACTGGGACCAGGACTGGGAAAGCAAGGGTTGAGATAAGCACACAGTTGTGAACCATCTCCTTCCAGTGCCTGCAAAATATCAAATGTGCTCAGTGGTGTGAAACCGCAGCCTTTTCATGTGATGTGCAACCTCACATCTCAACCTTGCTTGCCGCTCATAGTTTGCATGGTGGCAGCACATGGGAAACCCATCCAGATCCCCTCACACCCACTCAGCAGTGCAGAAGGTTTCCCTGGGGCAGCCCTAAGCATTACGTAGCTGTCGGTGGGTCTGAAATGCCCATGGCCACAGATGAGCATCTCTGCATTCCACAGGAAGAAAACACCCAGCACATTGTGCCCAGTGCCTGATGAGTGCTGGGAATGCAGCCCTGGTGGGATCCCACTGTTTCAAATTAGCATGTTGAGTATGCTGTCATCTGAAAGCTCCTCAGACCACACAGGGAAGGGGAAAACCAGAATGTGTCTCAGGGGATCTGGGAGGGCAGAGGCAAGGGGTGATTGCCAAATCAGCCCACCACAGAGTGAGTGGTGATGCAGGACACTCAACACCTTGGAAACCAGGTCAGACTCTTCCAAACACATTTTACAGTGAAATGCTGGAGGTAGATATTACTGAGGTGCAAATGTGATAAGTCTTGAGCTCTGGGCTTGCAGCATCTGAAAAATGTCAGGCTTGGGGAAGCACATGCAATCCCACAGAGAAGTGCTGGCTCTGGTGGGATGGGGACTTGTCACCTCATGGGAGCAAACAGCCTGCTGACTCAGGGCACCTCGCTGAGATGGCTGGGCTGTGAACAGGTAGAAGTGTAGCACTGTTATTCCACCTTTCTGATTTTCATTTCTGCTATGAAAGACTGTTTCCAAGGCAGTGTGATTTGTGTGTGAACAGGAAAAGTTCAGCTGACTTTTGCCAAGGAGTTGGAGCTAACGTGTTATCAGCAACCTCTTTAAATTTGAGCCAAGTCTGTGCTGCTGCCAGCCCTGTCAGAAGGGCTACATCCTTCTAGTTCAGTCAGGAAAAAACCCCCAAACTTACAAACTAAAGACCCTGTTTGGGAAATGGAAGTACTCTTTTGAAATATAGCAGCCCAGGAACAAAGCCAGCTGTGGGTGGGATGAGCAATGGCCAGCAGGGTTTTTGGTCCCCATAACACACTTGGGCAGAGTTTCCTGCTGCTATTTCACATCTGTGAGCAGCATCACAGGTGTGTCATGGGTAGGGTCTGTGCTGTCAGGGTTCTGCAGCAGAGGTTGCAAGCTGGGCAAGAACCCCGGGTTGGTCATGTTTTCTGTGCTACATGGGATGCTGTGTCAATCCCACGGACAGTGTGAGGGGAGAGAAGGGGGGGTTGGCCTCTGGGTGACTCTGTGTGACTTGGTGTGAACTAGGGGAAGAAGCCCCATAGGAGCATCTCAAGACTGGTATATCAGCATAGCACTTACACCACACAGAAGGGGCACACTGTGAGTCTCACAAGGATCTCTGTCAAGGTCCCCATGTGTAGCAGTGGGGATCAGGGAGCTGAGGTAGATTAAAAACAAGCCAGCAAAGGGGGAAAAAAGGTTGGTTTTGGCCAAATCAGGTCCCTGTGTGGCTTACCAGGTGGCTCTGCCAGTAGGTGTGTTGATCAGAAGGTGGGATATGGAGGGAACAACAAACATGGGAAGGGATGAATGAGTGAGGCTAGCACTGAAGGGAATGCTTGGGAAGCATCCTGAAGGGAGCAGGGAGAGTGGGCACATGAGGTTTGGAGAATGAGGTCAGAGCTGAACCAAGCAGTGGGGTCATGCCATGAAAACTATTATTTTCTGCTCGTCAGCAGTGCCTCTACTGAAGGCAAGTGGAGCAAGGTACACTCCAAGAAACCTCAGTATTGTTAAACATAGCTCAGGACTAAGCTGCAACTTGAACTGTGATAAATGACTGCCTGCTTTGGTTTATGTCTGAAGCTGCCTGGGCTGAGAGAAGAAGGTAAATCTGTCCACCAGCAAAGGTTTGTGGTCCCCACAGTGGTGGGAGAGCACAGGGACACATGACTGCAGCCTCACAGCTGCTGGCAGGGACCTCCACCATCCCTTCCCATCTGCTGAGGGTGGTGGGAAGGCTGGCACTGCCTTTTGAAAAGAAATTCCTTCGCTGCAGCAAAACGAATAGCAAGAAGCAGCTGGCCAGGAGATATCATGCTGTTCTGTTTAATCCCAGAGCACCAAGGGGGCTCTTGCTGGATCAGACTGACACCCTGTGAAGTGCTGTGCCAAAAGCACAGAAAACATTGTTTGGGGATGAAGGCAGCAGTGGCATTCTCTTGGGAAAACACAGGAACAATAAATCACTCATAAGCTTGTATGAGTGGTGGCAAATAGCAGCACAGCAGGCAGCAGCCTGCTGCTCCGAAGCCTCCCAAAGCATCCCCCGGCCTTGCGAGAGGTCACGGCACACAAGCAAGTCCCATGGCAGAAACAGCACTGCCATAACTCCGAGTTTAACTCCACTGCAACGTCACCACACCTTTATTTCTTTAGGTGGAAACCACATCCCACTTCCTCTCTGCATCCCACATCACAGCTGCCCCTTCGGTGTCTGGTTCCCTCCCCCTGAGGATGAGCAGGAAGCTCCCAGAGGACAGCATCTGAGCAGCTCAGTAGGCAGCCAGCACCAAGCCCCAGGAACTCCTCTGTCTGATGAAATCATCTCACAGTGTGAAGATCTTTGCAGCTGAAATTTAAAAGTTATTTATTTCTCCTCTAAAGTGGAAAAACATCTCAGCCTCTGTGGAGGCTGTTTGTCCTTTGGGGCAGGAATCTTACTTTCTCCAGCTTCTGTGTCTCTATGTGCTGGCTGGGAGCAGTGAGATGCTCTGGCAAGCAGGATGGAGCAGAGCTGATGCTCTCCTGCCCACAGCCTCCCTCTGCCATGGCAGGTACACCGAGGGGCAGAATTCAGGCACTGGGCTGAGCTATTCCTGTCCATGGGACAAGGGGATCACAACAGTGCTGCTAGGAGCACCCTTTGCTCCACTGCAGCCAGTCAGCAATGCAATGGCTGATTCTCCACCCTCACCCCTTGAGGCATTGAACTGCCTTGATAGGAACCACAGCTGAGGTATCCTGCACACTTCCTGGCAGCTCCAGGGATAGCAGTCTTCGTTTCCCAAAGGGATTGTGAAGCTTGTACCTGTCCCCCAGGTGCTCCAAAGGGATACCATGGCATACCTTCCCTCTCCTGGGAGTCAGCATGTCCTCTGCAAGGGTGCTGGTAGGCTCTGCTGGGCTCTGCAGAGCCTCTCAAAAAGTGGCTTTTCCATGGGAATGCTTATCCTGCTCACTCCAGATGGAACATGAAACCAATTTAAAATCACACAGTGAATGGTTTTACCACTATTCTCAGTGTTTACTGCCCTTTCACTTATCAAGGGTGGACTATTTCCAAGCATGGCCTAGTCTTGCTCCCAGTGCCATATGCAAGGGGCACACCACTCCCTTGGGCCAGTACTCAGTGCGTTGCAGTATCCCATCCCAACAGGGCATGTGAATATTAAACCTGCCACTCTGCTAGAAGAAAATAACCCCACAGAAGGTGAGAGTTGAAGAAGGTGTCCAGGGCCAGTCTTTTCCCCATGCCAGCAGAACCACTTTCCCAATCCTCAGAGACACATTCGGAAACCTGACTTGGCAGATGTGTGAGTTAGACCAAGCTGATACTGCACAGGATGATTTTTCAAGCTCTGGGAAACTGGGAATCTAGGAAATACTGCAGCAAACCCTTGTGGCTGGTGCACAGAGTTTTCTTATTTCACTCGTATTTTACCTGCTTGCTCAGATCCTGTGCTAAGCAGGACTGCTTGCTTTGGCATTGCTAGGGGAGGGTCCTGCTTCAGGACTGGGCCTCCTATTCACCAGAATGACAAAAAATAGCATTCAATAGTAACAATACACCTGTTCCAAAATGCGGATGCTTTTGCATTGCTGTCAGGCTTCAAACCTTGAGGGAATGGCTCATGCCATGGCCAGCAGCACCGGCGTGCTGATGGGGCCAAGTTTCCACTAGAGGGTTGTAGTGCTGTAAGGAAGCAGATGCGGTTACTGTGGCAGAAATACTGTATGTATTCCAGGCCTTTGTCAGCAGATCAAAAGCAACCTGCGATATCCCGGCTTCCAGCAGTCTCTGCAGTCTCTGATGCACACAGCCTGCAAACTGCGAGAGGGCTGGTGCCTGAGCAACCTTCTTCCCTGCCTTCCCTGAGCAGCCTCCAGCATCCACATGACTCAGCACCTACAACATGGTTAGAGACACAGATAGACAGATAGATAGATAGACAGATAGATAGATAGATAGATGATAGATAGACAGACAGACAGATAGATAGATAGACAGAAAACACCTGTGCCTGTGCACAGATGGACTACGCACACACAGACAGAATGTTTGTTTGTGCACCTGGGATTTCGATGCACGAACAGCCATGAGGTGTGGCAGTGGCACACCGTGGCAATGAGCCAGGGCACCACTGGTGAAGCAAAGCCCACAGTCTGGCAACACGGCAAATGGGACAATTAGTGGCACCAGCACAGTGATAGAATCATGGAATCACTCAGGTTGGAAAAGACTTACAAGGTAATGAAATCCAACTGTTATCCCAGCACTGCCAAGTCCAACACTAAACCGTGTCCCTCAGTGCCACATCTACACAGCTTTTAAACACCTCTAAGGATGGTGACTCCACCACTTCCCTGGGCAGCCTGTTCCAATGGCTGACCACCCTCTCAGTGAATAAATTTTACCTAATATCCAATCTAAACCTCCTCTGGTGCAACTTGAGGCTATTGCTTGCTGTTTGGGAGAAGAGACCTTTCAAGTAGTTGTAGAGAGCAATAAGGTCTCCAGTGCCTCATCAGTGCTGAGTACAGGGGGATTATTGCCTCCCTGGTCCTGCTGGCCACGCTGTTGCCTATCTGCAGAACTGGGAAGCGTTAGCTGTTCATACACAGCTGTGGCTCCAGGTCAGGAGCTGCCATGCTCTGCATTGCACGAAACATGGGTGGTGGCCCCTGGAGCTTGTGAGCCAGCCTTAAGCAGGAGCCATCAGAGGGGACGGCCACTTCTGCCACCAACCATGTCCCCACGTCCAGTGCAGCTCAGTAGGTCCTCATAGGTTTTTGTGTATTTGACCCCAGCATGCATTTTTACAGTGGTGTTTGTATTTTTGCATGTTTATCTGCAGAATCATAAAATCATAGATTGTTTTGGGATGGAAGGGACTTTTAAAGGTCATCTAGTCCAACCCCCCTGCAAAGAGCCTGTGTGTGCATCTTTCTGAGTAGCTGGTGTGCTAAGTGCTGACAACTGTACCAACAAGATCAGGGTGGTTTTGCTGCTGAAAACAAAAACTGGAGCTGTCTAACACTGTGGGAAAAGCCCAAATATCACTGACGTTGCCTTCCTTTCACAGAAAGAGTGGGAAGGCAAATGCAACCACAAGGCTTGCCTGTAATATGGAAAACACAGCGTGACATTCACCAAGAATTTACATAGTCATCAATTTACGTAGCACCTGTTTGTCTAATACTATCACTATTTCCATTTACAGATAGATGGAAAATGGATTTTGCCTACATTTTAATCTCTTTTGTTATCAGAAAGGTTTTGAGGAAGCAAGTAGGAGATATTCTTGCAAAATAAAACATTACAGAAAAAGATGGGCTTTAGTTCCTCTGAAAGATGACCTGATGATACCTAAGTACAGCTAAGTAAAAACCAACCATCCAGTTGACAGAGAATCATAGAATATCTTGAGTTGGAAGGGACCCACAAGGACCATCAAGTCCAATGGAGAGGCCGTAGAGTGCTGTGATAGGTTATCGGACCCAAAATAGACACTTGAATCCTCCTCCTTTTGTAGCTGGCTAGTGGAGAGCTGCTTCTCATGCTGACAGGGGAAGGAGGGAGGTCAAGTGAGCTGCTTCTTGATATAGAGGACAAAACGGCCCCAGGGAAGACTCAGCCATCTGGGGAGATCTGCAAGGTGGACACATAGAGTTGGGAGAGTCACCTCTCACAGGTGATGGTTTCCATAAACAAGTCTCAGACCCCAGGAAGACCAAACAGGCTGGAGAGCAGGGACTGATGTTGGTGAAGCTTCTCCTGCTCTGAACTGGCCAAGGGTGGTGGCAGCATGAGCCTTTGCTGATCCCAGCAGTGCAGAAGAGCTCTGTAGCTCCAGACCACAGGAGCTTACCCCTCTTCTCCTGGGGTGATGCCATTCTTTGATGGGTGACACCATGGGGCAGAAGGGTGGTGGGTCTCCACCAAGGATGGGCAGCTGGCATGAACTATGGAGAGAGCTATGGCAGACAAGCATGGTGTGAGGAGTGTTTGGAGTGTGTTATGAGAAGGATGGGAGGGAAGGAATATGAGTGCCCTGCCTGGGAATAAGGTGTCTCAGCAGCTATTGGTTAGAAGGCTAGATTAAATTTTTTAATTACCTATTCTAACCAGTGAGAACACTTATAATCATCATGCAATAAACGTGTCTATAACTAATCTTTCACATCTAAGATTCCTGTAGAAGCCAAAAAAAGGAAAAAGATGCATGTGAATGGTCAGCTGCAGGGGAGAGCAGCCATGCAAAGCACCTCTGCCACATCAGACAGCACCAAAATGCTCCAGCCTCCGTGTAGTACAAAGGCAGATGGCTTTCTGCACCTGCTTTCGTGAATAGCTCTGCAAACCCTCTTCTCACATAGCGAGGAGTCTCATTCCTCCCCAAAGGAGTCACAAAATACAGCTTTATCCATCCTGCATGCGGCAATCAGGCAGGCTTAAGAGCTTAAGCACTCATAGGGCAGCAATGTTTAAAAAGATTGCACTGACCTGTTTGCCTACCTCAGTCTGCACCGCTAATCAAAGCACTCCTCAGCGTGGACTTGTGGGGCACATGGTCAGTGCTGGAAGCAGAACACTGACCGTGCTCATAGAGGGGGAGCTGTTAAACTCGGCCCTTTTAGGGCCGTGCCCAGGGCGATCAGCTGCTTGCACAGAGCCCAGTGCTGCTGCCCTTGCTCCGCTCCCCAGCCAGCTGCTGAGCCACGGAGCACTGGGATCATGCACCGGGCAAAGAAGATGGCAGCAGACAGATTTCATCGCTTTAGACTGTTTTATTAAACAAAGCAAATCAAAACAAACCCAACCCCACCGGCAACACACCAGCTCCTCATTTACACACTACTCCATTTCCCAGCCCTGGGAGAACAAAGAGGCTGAAGTGTAAATGAGATCAGGGTGGCGAGTGTTACGCACGTGAATATTTATCAAGGAAGACCAGAGAGGAGCCAATTTGCCACCCTCCTGCAACAGCAAGAGCTTGGTCTTCAACAAGTTGGAGGGAAAGGGTAGGTGAAGAGGCTGGTCCATGCCTTTATGTGGGCAGGGGCATGTGGGATGCTGTTCTTGTGTCTGAGGGTGACTGTGGGAGCCATCAGTCAGGAACGACACTGAGAGGATCCTGGGTTTTGGGACAAAAGCTAAGTACAACACAGTTATGAAGCAAGCATAGAATGTCCCTTCCAATCATGCAATCAGCTTGCAAGCTGCACTTTAGGGAAAAAATTCTAAAGAGTTAACTGGAAGTTGTTACCATTCCTCGGGTGGGCCAAGTGCTGATGATAAATACTTTTCCTGAAGAAAAAAGCAAGCTTAAATCAAACTACAGAGCCCATCAAGCACAAGATTTACAGAAATTTCACTGGGTTATGGGTTCATTTCTTAAAGAGTTGAATTATGGCAGCTTCAGGGCATTGATATACAAAGCATGCTGACCCCCTCAGTGCTGTGGGGAGTTAAGGTATGAGCAGCAATGGAGAGATCGCGCTGGTTATCGTCTTAATGTGTATTTCAAAGTCACTTCCGAAAAAGAAGACGAGATAGTAGTTGAGTATTCCAGCCACAGACATGAGGAACAGGAACAAAATGATGCGCTTTCCAAACAAGTAACCAGGAGTGCTGAGGAGACAGAAATGGGGGAAAGCAATTTGTTAATGTGCATCACCTCATGGAAGAACCCTCAGACTTTGGAATCTGCTGTTAAAACCAGCTGAAAGACATCAGGAACGGAGAGAGAGGGGGCAATTTTCTTTTCTGTCTTGCATTTCCAGGCAGTTGCGAGGACTTAAATGTCATTTTCAGGATCCATTTGGGTCTGGACTTGGCCTTCTGTTCTCAGCATAGGCTGCTGCTTACAAAAGTGTCTGTTCAGAGGGACATGAATGTGTTCTCAGCCATCACAGGCTGTGGGACAACTCTGTTTCACATGTGTGTAATTTGCTTTATTAATATAAATAAAATATAAATATTAATATAAAAGGACAAATGTTGTGCAAATAGTGGCACAAACATGCAAACCTGTGTTTGCAGAGAGTCCTGTGAGCAGGAGCCCTGACCCCAGTGCTGCTGCGCATCCGACATCTCCCACAGCTACCCCCATTCATCCAAAAGAGAGGGGCTTTCCTGCACTACCCAGCGCCGGCAGCTGCTGCAGGCAGCTCCACAAGCCAGCAGCTGAGCCTATGGAATTGGCAGCATCCGGCTGTGCTCCTACCACATTCTGGGTTTTGTAAAGAGGCTCTGCAAGTCCTTACCTCTGAGTCCTCTCCCCGAGGTAGCCCACAAAGTACTTCTGCCTCACAAACAAGTACATCAGGCCAGCAAAGGCAGCAGGAGCTGGGTAAAGGATAAAACAGTGCGTTAAAAACACCAGCCCAGGTCTCACTGTATGTACTGTCCCCATCTGCTGGCTGGGCTGGAATGGGGAACAGGAATCTGCAGTCTCGGGTTATGGGACAAGCACTGGAACTGGGATGGAGACCTCTGCATGGGAAACAGAGCACTTGCCTTGCCCTCACTCCAGCTTTTCTGAAGACTTTGTGGGTGTAATCGTGCTCACAACTGTGCCCACTGCAGAGCACACACTCCCCATCATCCTCTGAGTACCCAAAGGGAGCCTACAAGAAAGCTGGAGAGGAACTTTTTACAAGGACATGAACTCATAGGACAAGGGGAAATGGCTTTAACCTGAAGGAGAGCAGGTTTAGACTATATATAGGGAAGAAGTTCTTCACTGTGAGACTGATGAGGCACGGGTACAGGTTTCACAGAGAAGTTGTGATTGCCCCATCCCTGGAAATGTTCAAGGTCAGGCGGGATGGGACTTCAAGCAACCTGCTCTAGTGGAAGGTGTCCCTGCCCCTGGCAAGGGAGCTGGAATGAGATGATCTTTGAGATCTTTTCCAAGTCAAACCATTCTATGATTTTGTGAAACCCAGTGTGGGTCATAGCAGGTTCAGGAAAGAGAGTGCCAACTCAGGCACTGTCCTCACCAGAAAGAGAAGGCAGTTGGTAAATGTGCTTCACTAGGAGCAGGTGGAGGATACACCATGGTCCAATACTAACTTCTGAGCATATAAAAAGGGGCTTTCCCCCATAATTCTAGCTTTTCCCACAACTGCAGACAGAACCCCTTCTTTTCCTGGTCAGGAAACTCCTTTTTTTTCCAGAAAGAATAGACATGTAACCCAGGTAAGCACTCATCTTAATGTTAGATAAACTCACATTGCATTGCAGGGGATCACAATTAGAAATGCAGGTAAACAGTCCTGGGTTGCCCTCAGCACAGGGGAGACCTGGCAGTTCTGGCAATTTAATAAATTGAGCCCATTTTCTGTCCCAAAAGCGAATAATGTGGCATCCAGCAACCAAGTACTAAATCCTTCACCCAAAACCAAGGGAATTCATCCATAATGCCAGTATAGGAAATGTCCCTGGCCCGGACTACCTTGAATCATGTCTGGGAACACATCTGTTGGCATAAGCCATGCCATGCGTGTTAGCTCCACGACAGGAGGATAAGAGAGGTAATTTTGGTCCCTGGAAGCATAACGTCCGAAGCGCTCGCCATCCCTTGCTGAACGTGGTGCCAGGTTGAAGGGAGAAAAAACCAAACAAAAGAGTGTTACCTTGGCTGCAGAGGAGGCCAGCACACCAAAGCACAGCGAGAAACGTAGGGTACGCGTGTCCGCAGTTCTGGCTAGAACGGAATTTATAGGAGAGAAATCAGAGCACACAAACAGGGCAAACGGAAACAAAATCAGTATGTTTCACCAGCAGAGAATGGTGGCAGGTGAATTTGGGCTGCACTAGTGCGGTTGAGAGTAGACTTTTACCCCAGAGCAGTGGGAGGCTCCTGACCTGCCAGGAGCTGGGCTCCTCACCCACATCTGCTTCCCTCTTTCCTCACTCAGATAATGGATGTCTTTGTGCTGCCTGATGAGGAAAACAAACCATCGTGTGCACGTCTGGCACCTGTGAAAGCCACTTTCTCCCTAACCTGTTTGATCATGAGAGATGCTGTAAGCTTTATTGGCTTAAAGTCCTTTTAATTGAGTCATATTAATAAAGCTATTGGATGAAACCAACAAATGTAGAATTGCATCACAAATAAGAGTGTCTCACAGAGTTAACATGTGTCTTTGCAGGGGAACAGGGATGGTTTCCAGCTGCCTCCTTTTCAGCTGGGAATGCTTTCTGAGGGGGAGAAGTGAAGAAGTTGAGAGTGATTCTATGTGGCAAAGAAGTGGAGAAGTGGGGAGCTGTGTGCCAAGGGATTTGTACAAGCTCTGCCACCTACTTGCTCCTCAGCAGGCTGACATCTCTCTGCTGGCTCTTTGCTTTTGAGCCACAGTGCCCTTGGGACTCTGTCTGTGCCTGTGTCACACTTCCAGCAGGGAAGAGTGAACTGGTTCCCAAATGAAGGGACACAGTACTCATAATGGCTGCAAGACCTATATAGATGAAGCACATGGTGGCAAGAAAGGTGCTGGATTCACACAGCAAATATATCCAAAAACCACAGGTCTGAACACTGAGCACAAAAAGGGATTATGTAAAAAGCCTTCATCCGAGGGCATTCGGAATCCAGCTCTGGCCCCCAAAAGGGTTTGGATTTAATGTTAATGAAGAGCATGATGAACCCCACTCTGCCCTCACCAGCTCCTCACTTGTCTACTCACTTGGCAGTGTAGACACGGTCGAAGGCGGAGGACCCCTGCCGCTGCAACCCCTTGCCATTGCAGTGTCTGCTTTCATGCTCCACTTTGTTAGCAAAAAAAGCTGTTAAAGAAACCACAGAGAATTCAGTCTGAGATGTCATCTGGAGATATTTCAGAAGCTGGGCTTTGTGGCCCCTGCTCTGTTCCCATGAGCATCCATGCTGGACAGATGGCAGGAGAAGATACAGGTGCATGGAGGTACAGGATGTGACCAGTGTGCTTGCTGTCACACAGATTTAACCAAACCCTCCGTGCATCCCCACATGTCTGTATGTGATGGCAGCAGGCTCTCCCCTCCAATCCCTGCTTCATCCCAACACTGCACTTCAGGCAGCCTGCATCTCTGCTGCAGAAGCACTGCCCTGACCCGGTCCTTTGAGCTGCCAGTGGGAAAAGAGCTTTCCAGACAGAGCTGCCAACCCCAAATCTTGCTCTCCAACAGAGCAGGGAGACAAGGGAGTCTATTCTCTTTTAGTGAAACCCATTTGCCAAACCAAGGACATCCTGCAGGGCTGGTTCTTTTCCCAGAAAGGCCCACAGAAAGCCTGGCCTTAATGGCTGATCTCTGTGTATCCTCCTTTTAAGCAACAGAGTTGTGTCAGAGTGTTAGCTGCTGCAAAAATGCAGCACCCCAAGATAATGTATCATGGTCTTGACAAACATGTTTTATCTGATGACACTAAACCAGAGACCATCAATCATATGTCTAAATACACCAGAGAGAGCTCTGGCAGGCTACAAGCTGCAAGCTTTCTGTTGTCGTGCATCCCATCTCAAGTGCATCCAAATCACTCTATGGCTTGGAACATTAACCAAATATATACACAGAAAAGATAGCCCATCAGGAAATACATTATTATAACAGTAAAAATTTAACTAGATAAGATGCAGGATTTCATCTCTTCAATCTGAAGAGTTGCCTTGTTTTCCCCCCTCCATCGATGCTGTAAATAGGTCTTTTGTACTTCTATTGTCTTTAATAAAAACTACTGAGTTTTTCAGTTTCCAGTATTGTGTGATCCCCTGGGTACATACAGCCCTTCTGCAGAAAAACCCACGGTGCTTTAAGCCAGCACCCCTACTCTTAGCCAGGCTGCAGACCCCCCCACTGCCACCAGCACAGTGCACTGGCCAGCTCCTGGGGGGCCCAGACCAGACACCATCCAGTGGCACAGCCATCGGGAGTTCTCAGCACCTCCATCTGCCCACCAGCCCAGCCTTGGGCAAGAAGTTACCCTGCCTACAGTGACTGAGAGGACCTAATTGAAGAGGACAGGGTTGATCAGCACTTTTTGGTCCAGTGCTAAGCTGTAGCAATGGGAAACCACTTTCTGTAGGTCTGGGACCGCGTGGCCTCACTGGTAGCATAACTCCTCCCTTTCTTTTATCATGCATGTGAAATCTCTAGAAAATACCATAGCTTCCGAGAAAGCCAAGTAAGCTATTTATCTCCCTCTCCACTGCTGCAGGTGCTGCCACTTCCCAAATATCAGCTTGCTTCTGCAGAGGGGCTCCACGACGCCGGGAGGCAAGAGGATCTTTTCACAAGCCGGCAGGAGTGGAATGAGCAGAGCAAGGCTGGAGTGCAGAGGTTTAATTCAGCTCAGCTGATCCAGGAGATAATGTCCTGAGGCTCCAAGGCTGCACAGACTGCCCAGAGCCTGAACAGTGGTAGTCCCACTCTGACCAAGGTAATGTGCAAGAGTTAGTGTAAGCCTGGTTGTTTCACAAGTCCATGCCAACAGGAACTGGGAACTGATGATCTAACCTAGCCAGTGCTTGCAAACATGCTCCTTTTTTCTCTCCACTTTGCTTCCTCTGTCCTGATCTGCTCAGCAATGATCACTGATTTGCCCTGAAAGCTGCTGGATTGCAACATCCCTCCGACAAAAGAACAAAACTTTAGGCTGCATGTGTCACTCAGTGGTATGCGGCCACATGAGTCATTGTGAAGGACGTGGAGATTTCCTTTATAAACACTGTGACAGTAAATGGACAGCAGACTGGGGCAGCAGCATAGCCCACCTCCATCTCGGGGAATAACTGCGTTCACCCAAGCTGTTTTCTAGTCCTGCATCCTATGCAGAGAGGCATATCATCACAAATTTACATGGTACTGACCTCATGCACTTAGAGACAGCCAAGCAGATGCCCAAGTGCTTTGCTGAATGAGAACTACAGCAAGAGGTCAGTACACCTGACACCCCTTGACAAACATTTCTGCTGCCTTCCTTACCACATTCACTGCAAGACTGCATGTCAGGTCTGGTCTTTCTAGACAGAAAGCTTGGGAAGAGGAAATCAGATGATGCAAGGCTTGAAATCATGGTTTAGGGCTGTCTGCCTCACGTGCTTGGCACACTCCACCAAGCATCCTGCTTCCCCTTTGTAGCAGTTGGGTCAATAATCTCACAGACAGATTTCCATGAGGTAAAAGCACATGGATGGAAGTCTGACATGTCCGAGTGAGAGGAAAAAACCCTGTATATAAAGTCATATGATTAAATAGCAAGAAATGTATATTTGACGCATTTTCTTAATTATGGTAGGTGCTCTGGTTTTAATGTGCCATATTCTGGAGATGTCACACACTGTGCATTTACCAGAGAATAACATTGGGTTAAATGACATGGCATTTAGTGCCTATGTTGAAATCAACCAGTCTGCACCTCCATTTTTTTTTTTCTTTTTGCTCCTTGGCAGCTAGGCTCCCACCACTTCCCCTCTCTGCAGCAGCCCAAGAATAGCCCATTTCCTAGGACTTTGTGTTCAGTGGGAATCTCCCATTTGTAGTAAGAAGCCTTCGCTAAAGGTTTCTGGAATTTTCACCAGCCCCCATCCCACTGCTGAATCTCTTTGAATCTGGGCAAACTTAGTGCAGCTGAGGCAAAACTCAATCCTTTCTTTGTATTATGGGCAGAATTTCCTGCTAAAATAAGTATATGTTAGAGAGGACGATGAAGTTAAAATCAAATTTGCACAGGAGAGAGACTTGTTTTATTTAAAAAATCTTGAAGAATATACAAGGGACTATACATGGTCTGAGTAAGAGCTAGAGAAGGAAACTTCACCATCTCAGGAAATGTGCAGCGGGACCACAGTGAATGAGATTAGTTATACTGCTGGACTTGGAGATGCAGGAAAGCAGGAGAGCTGCCTGCCCACAAATAGCCCACACAGACTCCTCCAATTCTGTCCCCTTCACCCAGCTCCACGCAAAGGTCTGACCCACTGCAGCCCCCCAGGGACTCTGTCCCTGCCCATGGCACCAGGACTCCAGCTTGAGAGCAGCCCTGGCTGACCATAGCAGGGACCTAGGTCAGAAAAGGAGGGCTTAGTCATCAAATCAAAGCGCATATTGCCACGGGGTATCCCAGCATATTAGTCATTACATTAGCTGAAATGTATAACAAACTCACTCTAGAATACCAGAGAGTAAGACCACGTGACTGTCAGGATACTTCCACAATGGCACACAAAATTCCATGCTTAGAAGACCATTTCTAAAGCCAAAGCCATGCCTAAGCATGCATGCACTTATAAACAAAGATTATCTATCCAAAGATCAGCTCAGCATATGTCATCCTGAACTTTCCTCAGCTCCCTTTTATCCCTTAAATAAATGTTTGGTTTTGTCTTACCATTCTGGACAACACTGATCAGCGTGACAATGGCAAGCAGGACAATGCTTCCCAGGGTCTCCTGGTCCATTTTGTGAGTGGGCTGTCAGGGTGGACGGTGCAGCCTCGGTGGCAGCTCAGTACTACAGGCACAGAATGAGGAAGTGAAGGTCTTATCTTGAATCATGAAGCACTTCCTATGGCTTCACAGGAGAGTGGCAGCACCCTCTGCTCTGGTGCCTGTCAGACCAATAACCACAGGCTCGCTCACTCGTCGTGAAGAGATGAAGCCCAGGGAAACAAGAGATTACGGGTCTGTGATCTAAGAGGATACATAATGTGGAAAGATATCTATTGCCCTTCCTACCTGGATATCTAAAGTACGTCTGAGCATTTGGCCAGCTGTGTAGAACAGCAGAAGGCTGGAAGAAACCAGTCAGGCTATCATGGCATTGTCAGCAAGTGCCTGACCACTCCACAAGTAGCTGGGAGGAGAAATAATGCTGACAAGTCTCAGCAATGTTGTTGCTCTCATGCAGCTGCTCTTCCTGGTCACATCTCCATCAGTCTCACCAGTGAGGACACCCCAGGCCTGCATGTCACGAGCCAAACTCCTGAACCCCCAGGCGTACTGGAATGGGCAATGCACTAATGCTGTGAGCATTGCTGGTGGGCACAGAAATACGTCTTTTGTTACCAGGCGTGGATCCTGCATTCTTCCCCCGACAAGTAACTCCTTGGAAGTCAGCGACAGCTATGAGCATTCAGTGTTTTACAGGCTCAGACTTCACAGTTGTGCCCCAATTTTAGTGCTTGAAGCCCAATATAGCTGAGCACAATTGCTGCAGCATGTTCACAGCTCAGATCCAACCCCTTGATGAAGCTGGAAGAGAAGCACAGGCTGCGGTGTTGGACAGAGTGGTGGGTTGCCCTTGGCTGAACATCAGGTGCCCACCCAAGCTACTCTATCTCACCCCTCCTCAGCTGGACAGGGGAGAGAAAATATAACAAAAGGCTAAGGGGTTGAGATAAGGGCAGGGAGAGATCACCCACCAGTTACTGTCACAGGCAAATCAGACCTCACTCTGGACGGGACACAGCCAGGTAGGAGTTCCCAGCAGGAGCCATCCTGCGAACCCCATCAAACCATTTTCAATGGGGACACATTTACCTACAATGGTGTTTTTACAGAGTCTCTCTATCATGCAAATTTTTATAATCCGTAGTCTTACATACGGAAAACTCTCATATACTTTGGGTATAAACAAATACACAGAAATGTACATGAAACTGGCTGAGAGGTCAGTGATTAACACTGTGAGCTGTGACATAGTTATCTTAATAGGAAAAGGCTGTCTTTCTGGGATACCTTCCCTACAGTCCATACAGATACAACTGTGTGAGAAGCAAGGCCATAAAGAGTATCTAGGTTTAGTTTTGGCTTGTGGTATTTTCTTCAGATTGTAAAAATCTGCCAGATTTGCTTTAGGAAAAAACCTAAATCCAAGAAAAAATAGAGAAGTACAACAGCTCTTTGAGAATGCTTTTATTCAGGCTAAAGTTCTCTTTTTCCCCAGAATATGATCTTTTCTTACTTGAACGTCAATGTTTATGTTTTGTGGTCTATCGAGCACAGGATTGTAGCTGGTATTTAGGGATGGTATTTAATGCTAAGCATCTACTAATCTTCTGAGAAGAAAAACCCATCACCTAAAAGCTGTTACGGAATTAAGTCAAAAGAGGAATATTGTCTAAGCAGAGTTTAATGTTATGACTGTAAAGAGAGGAGCTGAGCAAGGGCATGGGCAAGCAGAAGGGAGCTGCTGACAGGAGAGGGTGAAGGGGACAGCACAGGTCCTCGGGGCATCTGTGGTAGGAGGATTCCCAGTCATCCTCCTGCAGCAGGCACCGAGCTTCTCCTTCTGCTGCCTCTTTTACAGAGGTGCAAACCTACCAGGCAGCCTGCAGCTTGCTTTTGATTTACAAGTGGCAGCACAAGCACATGAGCCTGCTCCAGCTTGCCAAGAAAATACACATGCTTCCCTGCTATCAAAGCCTTCCCAGAGGTGGCTTCTATTCAGCAGAACTCTCCATAAAAAGGGGTAGGGATCAGGCTGCTGAGGTGTGAAGTTGCCATAATGCAAAAAACCCCACAACACACCAGGAATTTATGCCAGCAGGCTTTCCAGCTGGCTGACCCAAGCTCCCATCCCTCACCCCACGTGCGAAGGATCGTGAGAGCTGAGCTGTTGATGCCTTTGCTTTCTCCTTGTCCTGCTCTTTGTTTTCCAGCTCTTTGCTTTGCTGCTGCTCAGTGCCTCTCACCACACACTCATCCTCACTTTGCTCTTCTGCTCTGCCCCTTCTGATTTCCCCCTGGCACCTCTTGGCATCACAGGACGCTTTGGCATTTTGGCACTTGACATCCCTGGCGCTTTTCTGGAAATCCAGCCTGTTCTCTCCTCTTACCCAGGTTTGCTCCAAAGCCATCCCACATGTATGCGTGGAGAAAAGCAGGGTTTCACACTCCTCCCTGCAGTAAAAAAAACCATGACATCAACTCCAGGGCTTGTTAAAATGATTTCTTGGTGTGCAGAGAGAAAAAAGCTTTGCCAGCAAGAACCTCTTTGGTATGGCTGCCTTAAGAAATGAACTGCAGGGTTTTGTTTTGTTGGGTTTTTGTTGTTTGGGTTTTTTTAAGTGCAGCTTCACTCTGAGGGCTCTGCTTGAGGAAAAACGAGGAAATCAAGATGGTATGTGAGACATAGAAAAAGAAGTCCCTTGACTGCATCAAGGCAACACTGTAGTATAGCCAGACAGAGGAGAAACCCCTTGTGGGGGGGGAATATTACCTTTTCATACCCCTTGGCACTGGAACAGCTGCAGGGTACAAGGAGATTCTGGCAATATTTTTGCAGTTTGGGGAATTGCCTTGGCAAGAGAGGGCTAAAATGACTCTACTAACAGTTTTTTCCATATCTACACATTAAATTGTTCCTTCTCCCTGAGACCTAAACACACACACACAGGAGCACTGTCTGGATGAGACAAAGTTGGCACCACTGGAAAACCCGGTCCACCTGGGAGAAAGATCAGTGCAAGACACCTCCATCATATCTCACTTGGCTGTTTGAAATAAGGGATTTTCCTGAGGAGACAAAAAAAGAAAAGGGGGTGTGGGGGGAGGTATACACACCTTGGGGAACAGTGCCTGCACCTTTTGTAACCCCCAGCTGTGGTCAGACCTCTTCAGGCACAGGCAATTCAGCCCTTCAGCAGCTGCTGTCAGACCCCAGCCCTTTTGCTTGCTGCGTGGCTGTTTGACATCCACATCATCCGGTCTGAGGAAGATAACCTTGACACAGTGAGCCATGAAGCTCACGAAAATGTGCAAAGCCAGCGAGCTTTTCCAGTTGTGCTGCGAGGCTTCCTGCACATTAATCTCCTTCTCTGGAATCTTGAACAGCCAGTCAAAATAATCCTTTTGTAGAATTGCTTTCATGATGAAGAGGAAAGGACTGGGAACACAGATCTATAAATATCTTTCGGGATGTTCATCTCTCCTCTCCTCTCATGCCCTCTGATCAGCGCTCAGCAGCAAGGACTCCAACGAAAGTGTGTCTCGATAAAATAAAGGCTGCTTGTGTGAAGCTCCCACATATAAACGCCAGGTGACACCCAGCTGTCATGCTTTATCATAAATGCAAGGAGACACGAGCCCCTTGGAGTGGCTGGTTAATATTAGCACTCTGCTTTGCAAACTTAAAGTGCCACAGCACCATCAAACGTAGTGCACACACACACACACACACACACACACACACGTGGGTGACTACCTGCCGTCATGTCAGCCTGCTTCAGCATCGCATCCTTGCTGAACCCTGACAAAACCCCAGAGGAGTGCATGAACAGAGCTGGAAATGTGAAGTGCAGCACGATGAAAAGGGCAACGCTGCAGTTTTTAAAATGCTGTCTTCCTTTCGCGCAGCACAGAGAATGACATTGTGGGAGCCAGCAGAGCAGCGCCTCAAAAACCCCTCCTTCTCCACATTTCACAGGCTTCTTCCTTTCACTTACTGTCTTCACATTCCATTAGCACAAATTCAACTCAAAATACAGAGCTGGAAGACTGAAGCTGTAGTCCCTCCGGGCCCCCTGGCACAGCCTCCTCCTCCTCACCCTCTGTGTCTCATTGTCATGGTTCAACCCCAGCCAGCAACTCAGCCCCACACAGCCACTCGCTCACTCTCCACCAGTGCGATGGGGGAGAGAATCAGAAGGATAAAAGTGAGAAAAGGGTTAGGAAAATCCACACATGCAAGCAAAGAAAAACAACAAATGGATTCACTGCTTCCCACAGGCAGGCAGGTGTTCAGCCATTTCCAGGAAAGCCAGGCTCCATCACACATAACGGTTACTGTGGAAGACAACACCATCAGTCCAAATGTTCTCCCCTTTCTCCTTCTTCCCTCAGCTTTGTATGCTGAGCATGATGCCATACGGTATGGGGTAATCCTTGGATCTGCTGGGCTCAGCTGTCCGAGCTGTGTCCCCTCCAAACTCTCATGCACCCCCAGCCCACTCGCTGGTGGGGTGATGTGAGAGGCAGAAAAGGCCTTGATTTTGCATAAGTCTGCTCAGCAGTGAGTAAAACATCTCTTTGTGATCAGCACTGTTTCCAGCACCGATCCAAAACAGAGCCACGTGCCAGCTACTGGGAAGAAAATTAACTCTACCCACAGTATTTCAGATGTGGCCTCACCGGAGCTGAGCAGAGGAGCAGAGTCGCTGAGCAGAGGAGCAGAGTCACTGCTCTTGAGCTGCTGGCAATGCTTTGTCTAATCTGACCCAGGGTACCATTCACCTTCCTGGCCACAAAGGCCCACTGCTGGCTCGTGTTCAACCTTCTGTCCACCAAAATTCCTTTCTGCCAGGTTGATTTCTAGATGGGTGCCCCCAGCATGTCCTGGTGCATGATTTTTTTTTTTTTTCTACAGCTGCAGGACTTTGCACTTCTCCTTGCTGAACTCCATGAGGTATCCGTCAGCCCATTTCTCCAACCTGTCAAGGTCCCTCTGGATAGCAGCATCACCCTCTGCTCTGTCTGCCACTCCTCTGAGTTTGGTGCTGTCTGCAAACTTGCTGAGGGTAAACTCTGGCCCATCACCCAGATCATTAATGGAATGTTGTGCAGTATTGATCCCCGGGGTACACTGGCATCCAACTACATCGTGCCACTGATCAGCACCCTCTGGACACAACTGTTCAGCCACTTTTCAATCCACCTCACTGCCTGCTTATCCAACCCACACATCAACAGCTTCTCTGCAAGGATCTCCCAGGAGGCAGTGTCAAAGGCCTCACTGAAGTCCAGGCAGACAATATTCACTGCCCTCCTCTCTTCTACCAGGCCATCACTTCACCATGGGAGTCTACCAAATTGTCAAACATGACTTTCCCTTTTTCAAGCCATACTGACAGACTGCTGGTGATTTCTGTGTCTTTGGTGTGCCTGATGATGGTTTCCAGGATTAGCTGATCCATCACCTTCCCAGGGATTGAGGTGAAGCCGACCAGTTCCCCCAGTCATCCTTCTTGCCCTTCTGGAAGATGGGGGTGATGTTGCTGTACTCCCATCCTTGGGCACTTCCCCTCATTTCCATGACTGATCAAAGCTGATGGAGACTGCAATGGATCTGCCATCTCTCCCAGCACCTGTGGGTATATCCCATCAGGGCCAATGGACTTATGTACATGCAGGTTGCTTAAGTATTCCCAGACTTGGCTCTCATCCATCTAGGGTATGTCTTGCTGATTTGGTTTTTGTTTGCTGCCTTTATCACCTTATTGCCTTTTAGGTGGCTGCAATTTGATTAATAATTCATTATACAGACTCTTTAGAGCTGAGGCGAGGCTTCCTGGGCAGCGAATTCCAGGTCTTCCTCTCCACTCTGCTTTGAGAAGTCTTTTTTACCCTGTCTTATTTCTGCCAGTGTTCCTGCTTTCCATTAGCTCTTGCAAATAATTATCAAAGCCTTCGAATCAAAGGTCACTGTGGGGTGAATTTTGTCTCCTGTTCTTTAAGTCTCTGGCCACAACTAGTCCTTTTAGTACTCTAATTATCTGAAGGAAAGATGTTGGATCCTTTGGCCATGTTAATAACAAGGCAATGCTAATTTTTGCCTTCCTCACCCTTGGCAGGTACCCTCAGAGCTTCCTCTTGCCAGCTGGGCTGTCTCGGAGAGCAGCTTTCAGTCTCCTATCTGCGACTGTCCCACCAACAGGCAGAACTTCAACCACTATATTTTTCTGCTTGTCCACTCTTTCCCAATCCCTCAGGCAGACAAACAAAAAAAGGCCACAGAGAAGACAAAACAACGGAGAAAACACAAAGAAAAGTAAAGGAAGGACCGTTCTTCAGATTAAAAAAGCAAACAGGCACCAGAGCTGGTGATTAAAAACCTCAAGCCACGCACCCGCAGCCCCAGAAGGAACGGGGAGCAGCAGGTACAAAGAAACACAAAAACCGCCCCAGCCACCGCGGGAATCAGGTGTGACTCGGCAGAGGGCTCCTTCAGTGCGTCTCTGTGGCGCAATCGGTTAGCGCGTTCGGCTGTTAACCGAAAGGTTGGTGGTTCGAGCCCACCCAGGGACGGAACGGCGCTAGTTTTGTGGTTGCGCGATGTCTTTTTCTTTCCCTCGTGCAAGAGGCGGCGGCTGTAACCGGCCCGCGCCGCCTTTATACGGGCGGGAACTGCCTGAGCCCCGCTTTTGGCTCCGGGAGCTCGCTCTTCCTGCCCCACCGAGAGGCGTTTCACCCGCAGCAACGCGCTCACAGTGGGGCTCCGGGTGCTCCGTGTGATCGGCCAAGAGGGACTGCAGGAAAAAACAGTACCAAGGGGAGTTTCCGTAGTGTAGTGGTTATCACGTTCGCCTAACACGCGAAAGGTCCCCGGTTCGAAACCGGGCGGAAACACTATGTTTTTTCCCCTTCCCGTGTCACCGCGGACGTCCTTCCTGGTTCCTCCTTTAGACCGCGCCAGCAGCCGCGTGGGGCACATCCCCTCCTCCCCGAGAGTGGGAGAGGGCGAGCAGCCTCCGGGGTTTGCGGCGGGGCCACCGGGGAGGAGCAGCGGCAGGGCTGGGGGCTGTGCTGAAGCTCTGCGTCGCTCCCGTGCACGAGCTCCTCGGCAAACGCGTTTTTCCCCGGAAAGATCCCCTAGAGGAGGGGAAACGAGCCTCAGCTGAAACGGTCTGAACATCATCAGAAAACTTGGGACAAAAACTACAACCACTTGCCTTGGGCATTACAGAAGCTCCTTTAGATATTAACTTACATACAAAGAGTAATGTAGAGCCAGGTCCGGGGAAAAGCATCTCCTGAGGGTTTCTTCGGCCTCTTTCTCGGAAACACACGCTGGAGACACCCGGCCCCTAGTGCTTTACACTCCTTTCCCAGGATTTCCTCTCCTTTGTGAGCCCTGTGCCTCCACCGTGTTCTCCTGGGCTGTGCAGCTTCAGCGTCTCCCTCGCAAACTCCACTGTGTTAGTGCACAGCAGTGTAAAACTAAGCATGCCTCAAACTCCATCAGCCTTCTTATCCCACTAACCTTCTCTTTTCTCTTGCTCTGTCTGCACACTGTCTTAGATCTTTACTTAGACTGGAAGTTCTTTCACTCCGAGGCCGAATCCTGGTAGACTTTAAAGTACAACACACACTTTCAAGCATAAGCTGCTCGAAAGGCATGAAGGGGCTCACATCAAGAGCAGCTGTTTAGCTTTGCAAAAGGAACACAGACAAGACACAATGGCTCTCACTGATATATTGTCAGGAAGGGAATAATTATTTAAAGCAAAAAACAGTGATGGAAGAATAAATGGCAATAGCCAGCCATGAAACACATCAAGATCAAAATCAGATTTGTAATCAGCACCACAATAGATTTCTAGAACAGTGCTCTAGCAGGTATACAGCTAGAAATCCATCCAGGCAGCTCCTTTGCAGATGTGTTGGTTTACTGTAGGCAGGATGTGAGAAGGCAGCCCTTTTTTCACCCTTTACTCTAAGAGGTGTTTGAATATATCATCAAGTAGTAAGATCTGAATCACAGTGCTGTCTCTGCAGAGCTGATTCCGAACTCTGAGTGCCACAATTATGCCTTTCCCAAATCACAAGACACAGACTAACACCGCTCTGCAGCGCAATCTGGAAAGCCTGGATTGAAGGGCTGAGGCCAATTTTGTGAGGTGCAACAAGGCTGAGTGCTGGGTCCTGCCCTTGGGTCACAACAACCTCATGCAGTACTACAGACTGGGGGCAGTGGCTGGGAAGCTGCCCAGCAGAAAAGGACCTGGGGGTGCTGGTCAATGGCAGCTGAACATGATCCAGCTGTGCCCAGGGGGCCAAGAAGGCCATTGGCATCCTGGCCTGTATCAGCAGTAGTGTGGCCAGCAGGACCAGGGCAGTGACGGTCCCCTGTCGTTGGCACTGGTAAGCCACACCTCGAATCCTGTGTTCAGTTCTGGGCCCCTACTACAAGAAGGACTTTGAGGTGCTGGAGCATGTCCAGAGAAAGGTAATGGAGCTGGGCAAAAGTCCAGAAAACAAGTCTGATGAGGAGCAGCTGAGGGAGCTGGGGTTGTTTAGCCTGCAGAAAAGGAGGCTCAGAGATACTATTGCTCTCTACAACTACTTGAAAAAAGGGTGTAGCCAGGTGGGGGCAGGCCTTTTCGCCTAGGTAGTAAGAGACAGGATGAGAGGAAATGGTCTCAAGTTGTACCATGGGAGGTTAGACTGGATGTTAGGAAAAAATCTCCTCTCTGAAAGGGTGGTTAGGTACTAGAAGAGACTGCCCAGGGAAGTGGTGGAGTCACCATCCCTGGAAGTGTTCAAAATATGTAGTGGTGGCATGTGGGGACATGGTTTAGTGGTGAAGATGGCAGTGCTCAAAGCCATTAGACTTTGTGAAATTTATACTAGAACACTGATAAAACCTCCATAATACAGTGGCCAGTTTCTGATCACTACCTATACTTGCTATATGCCCACCTGGTTTATTTCCAGTTGACAGAAAACTACTACAATACTTTGTACTCTCTTCATGGCAAATAAAAAGCTGCATTTTAAAACTAGTCTTAATATAAAACATCCAGTAACGTTTCAAATTCCAACCAGTTTCTTTGGTCATGAGGTTTTCATTCAACCACAGCTGAATTCCCACTTGCACAGGATCAGAGGCAGTAAAACATTTATGGAAACAAACAAATCTGCACTGCATCATCTTTAGTTTTCTCTTTCAGAAAAAAAGGCAGCCAGGAACATGCAGCACCAACAGATTTATTTTCATACCTACTTTAATCTCAAGTGTTTTTTGTTTGCTCTTGGAGCTTCTATATATACCTGTGCCCACACTGAATCCCACACAGCTGCAGACCAAGGACTCCCAACTTCAGTTTGTGGAGGGAGTGCCAGTGGTGACCAGAGGTCCCTCCTTCTGTCTAGGTGTATCTGCACAGCAGGTGTGCCCCCACAACCTCCCTCCTCTGCTATGAACCCCATTATAAACCTCACCACCAGGACCTCCTCATCTTCTAGCACGGTCTCTTCCTCCTGTTGCCCTGTGCATTCTGCACCACCAAACGTGGGCTCGCTGCTTTACTCACCCCTGGGTCTGTGTTGTGTCCTGAGCCAGTGGTGAAGGAGCTCCCATGTCACAGCTGCAGATCACTGCAACCCATTCATGGATAAGTCAAACTCTCATTTTGGTCAGCTTTTTTTTTTGTTTTAATTAGGGAATTCATAAACGGGCAAGTAGTTCACCAGCAGTATGCCAGCCCTTAACATTCAGAACCCATTCATTTGTTTTCTATTGTAATATTACCAATTACAGTATTTAAAACAAAGAAGCACCTCAAGTTCTTCACAAAAACTTACATTTCAAAAATGAAACCATTCACTGCCTGAAGTACCAGTTTGATAACAATGTACCCAACTGCAGCAGAAATAAGTTGACACGGCGAGTTCAGGGCCACTGATAGTTTTTCAAACACTTCTAAAACCTAGTTCAAACAATCCAAAACCATTAAAATCCGTAGCCATGCCTTGTAATAGCATTATGTTCAACTGCATACTGGAAAAGTAAGACTGAGCATTTAATGCTTTGAACTTGGGATCTAAAACAATGAAAAAATACAGAATACTTCTAAAAATGCCTTATATAAAGACTTGCGGATAAAATCCTTCTTATTTCCAAGAACAAGAAAAATGTACAGCTAATCTAACTTGGCATATAATACCCTCACCTTTGTGCCTATGCATTTAAAAAAGACTCCCATCTAGCAAAACGAAAGCTATACAAATCCAGAAACATCAAGGTGTGAATCCCTCTGCTTACTCACTGCTGTCTTGCCACATTTTTCCATTACTTTCTTCCTACTGACCTTGCCTCTCCTTGGCATCTCACATACGGATGGGGGTGCGCAGCTTGAGCCGTGAAAAAGTCAAAGTGACAACAGCAATAGGCAGTAACTTAAAGTTAAATTAATTCTTAGAAACCTTTCTTTTATTAAATGATTTTGCAGCTCATCTGCAAGGTACATCTGATAGCAATGCAAACTCTGGACTGAATCTTACTAATTCTACTTTAAAAAATAACCTGGCTCAGAAGAATATTCTGCCAAGTTATATTTGCAGTTGCCCAGGATGAAGACTCAGTATGTGCTGTAACTTTAAATAGGAAATTTTCTACCATGTATCCATCTTTTCTTGGATCCAAGGGGTGTATACATCAACATGATCTTGTAGAATAGTAATTCTGTAAGGAGTTGAACGCCAGCCTAACAGAATGCCAGCCTCAAGTTTATAATGTTACAAATGATCTTCATATCAGAGGATGCAAAATTCCCTAATTACAGAAGGTACTTAACATTTTTTTTTAAAATGTTGGACAAAGTAACTTCAGGAGTTGAGTGATGCTGTAAAACAAACTACTACTACATAAACAGTATTTCTTACACCATTACATCATCAAGACTACAGAACTTAATTATATCTCAAACTCACTAGAGTATGGATGTTTTTCATATTAAAAGCAGCAAAAATTAAGACTCATAGAAGCATTTAATTAAGAATCATCATCATATCTGACAGCTAAAATAACTGCTTCTCAGAAAAATAAAATTCATTAAACCCTGATTTGCTTGTTACAATAAAATGTTAAGAAAAAAAATACCTCAAATGTAAATTGTTCAAGTACAGCCAGTGTGCAATTAAACTAGTTATAAAATATAATTTAGTAGTGCTTTGTTTCAAAATATACATAATACTGAAAAAATACTTAAACCCAAGAAACTGAGTATTTATCAAGTTTCAAACAGAGTTTCATCAAAATGAGGTAAATCTATGTCACCTGCCATTGAGCTTGGTGCTGAAATGGAGAACAGGTCTTCGAGGATATCATCTCTTGTAGGACTTTCAAAAGAAAGTTTTTTCACACTGTGTTTGTTTATTGCATCAAGCTCCAAATTAGTGTCCTTTACAGGACTGTAGTAATTGTGGTCCTCACTTGTCACTGCTGCCTGTGGCACACTGGTGTTCTCATCAGACACAGTCGCTGCCACGCAGCTGTCCACCATTTCCATGTACATACACTCATCTTCGCTCTTTGGAGCCTCCAAGGAAGCGACAGTTGAAGTAGGGGACAGTAATTCTGCCAGTATTTCATCAGTGTTATTAAGGCCAGTGCACCCTGGCACAGGGTTTGCATTAAATTTAGATTCATTACCTGTGACATCAATCTGATACTGCAGCTCCCTTAAAAAGCTCTGCAATAACTCACTGTCATTCTGAGATTCAGTCTGCAATAGGGTGCTTACGTCTCCACTCACAGGTTTTTCCTGTTTCATCTGTTCCACTGCTAATCTATCCAGTGAAGCCAACTTCTTCTTTTTAGCATTAAGTTTTTTTAACAATTTTAGGCGAAGTTTTTTTGTTTTGTCACTCTCTGACTCTTCTGCCTTCCCAGAGTTAGAGCCAGGTGAAGGGAACTGAGTCACTTTACCTGAGGTACCCAACGTACTTCCTAACTTATTCCATGTTGGACCTGCAGTAGCGGTATGATTTGCTGTTGGAAGACAAGTGCCTTGAGAAAATCCTTTGAAATTTGATAAAGGATGAGTATTATTACTCTGAGGAGCCAGTAACTTCGGGGTCTCAATTGTTGTCTTTGTACTTCTGCTTTGAAATCCACCAAAGTTACTTGCGCCCTTAATTGGCAGCCGTACTTCACTTATTTTTTGCACTGAGGGAGTTTTGCAACTTCTCTCATTCTTGAAAGCCGAGGCACTTGAAGGCATAAAAGAAGTATTCTTGCTTAATAATTTTTTTACCCAGCTTCCTACAAATCCTCCTTTTTTGTCTTTGTGTGAAGGCTGAACTGAATTACTGGCACCAGAAGAACTGCCAACTTGAGAATTAACTACAGTTTTGCTTGCATCTTTCAAGTCAGGTGATTTTTGTATAGTATTTTCTACTGCTAACAACTTTTTGTTTAGCAGTAATTCTGAATTCAATGCATGTTCTCTGTTAGCTAAATTAGTTCTGTCATTTGTTCGAGAAGGCAATGAGTCAAATGAATCAGGGTCAGGTTTTTTGGGCACAGGAGGAGTAACATTTACTGGGTTCAACTCTTCTAGACGTAAGCAAATACTGGAATTTTCATATAACGTGGATTTATTGTGCATAGCTAGACTAGTTCCAGCAAACCCTCCTGGATATGGAGTGCTAAGTGAAAAAGCTGGTTCCTGTTGTTGTGGTGTGCCCCATGCATCAACAAGGTTATTTCCCACCATCCGTCCATTCGTCAGCGATTTATCTTCCGAGTCAACTAGAACTTCTTCAAGCATCAGTGTTACAAGATCATCATCTGCCAGATTTTCTAAACCATGATGAATGATACTTTCATCCTCAGCTACTCGCTGCTGTTTCTCCTCTGGAGTCCTCACAGAATCCTCTTTGCAGTGTTCTGTAGGTGTTTTGCCTACGCTGTTATCAAAACCACAGTGCAACATTGTGGAATTTGACTGTAGATTATTAAGATGAAAACCATCACTATTTTTACTCTGGAACTGTGAATTCAGTTCTTCTGGCACATGGGATGCTTTCTTTTCCCAGATAACAATATGAATCTGTGAAGGAGGAACTTCAAATCTTTTATGTCTCTTGCAATATGGACCCTTTAAATCATCACATTCAAGCCAAGCTCCTGAAAAATAGCAACCAGTGCAGAGACTCAGAGACTTTTAAAATTTAAGTCACTATCCTCACACTTGTCAACTATTTTTATTAACTCATTCCCCTGATAAGCAGAAAATAGAGGGTTTTTTTCTCCAGAGAAAACTGGGAGACTTACACTGTAAAAAGATCAAACACAAGAAGAACTTGCAGTAATATTATTACAGGTCAGAATAGGTCAACCATAAAACAAAGCTAGTTAAGGGTTTTTTTGGCTGAAACATCTTTTCCGAAAATACCTTCACAGGTCTGAGGTAAGAACCACCTCTCAAATTAAGTTTCTCTGTAGATGTTTTCATTGCCTGGGTGGGAAGCACAGGAGCCAAAAAGAAACTGCTCATTTTAATACTCTTGTCGCATCACCTTCAAACTGTTCACAGATCATGAAAGAATATTTTACAGCTTTAAGAATTTAAAAACAGGTATATATGATGCATAGGAGGTTCTTAACTAGGCATTTCCCAGCTGCTTCCTCTTCCCATTTCTTTTTCATCTCTGGCAGTATAACTTAAAAAATTTTCATGTTGTCACAACACTTCATAAAACTGCACTTCCTTCTCTCTACAGAGGCATTAATATCAAAATATCACCTTTTCACCTTCTCTGATTGTGGATCTTTCAAATGGTACAACCACCTTACTATTAGTAATGTTTCTAACATGGATTTGTGCCTCCCACCCCTGAGGTGCCATAAAGTTCAGAAACAAAAAATAACTCCATTAATTGCTCATAGTACCATAGGTTACCTTGCTTCCAGCCAAGAATGGATGAATCACTGGTTTAAAAATAAACACTATTTGCTCCACAGTCATGGTCAGACTGCTTTTTTAACTTTTACAAAGTTATGAAGGGAAAAAACTCTATAGCCAAATTACTTTTTCCAGTGAATGCACTGCAGGACAGCACACTGTCGAACAAATCAGTTAAACCAAGCCAAAACCTTCACTATGAGAAACAAGTTCCCCCAGTTACTCACAACATTTTAATATGAAGTTTAGAATGCAGACAAAAGAAATCTTTGTTATTATATATCAACGGTTGCAGTATTATTATATATTAACTATTGCAGTAACCCACAAAGCAGTATTTCATGTAGACTCATGAAATATTATGGTAGATAAGAACCATAAACTTTATCTTATCTCTCTCTTTTATGAGGAAAGGCTGAGGGAGCTAAGCCTGTTCAGCCTTGAGAAAAGGCAACTGAGAGGGGACCTCATCAGTGTCTGCAAGCATCTGATAGGAGGTGTCAGAGGATGGACCAGGCTCTGCTTAGTGGTGCTAAGCAATAGGACAAGAGGTAATGGGCAGAAACAGATGCACAGGAAGTTCCACCTGATCATGAGCAAGAACTTCTTTACTGTGCAGTGACTGTGCACTGGAACAGGCTGCCCAGAGACGCTGCAGAATTTCCCTCACAGGAAATATTCAAGAACCATCTGGATGCCATCCTGTGCCATGTGCTCTGGGCTGACCCTGCTTGAGCAGGCAAGTTGGACCAGATGACCCACTGTGGTCCCTTCCAACCTGACCCATTCTGTGATTCTTACCATCAGGATTCAAAGACCAGCTTATGAAGTGCTTCTTATCTGTTTGGTATTGAACAATAGATGTTATCTGGTAGGTGTCCTCCTCAAACTGAAACGAGTATTTCTCCAGGTTGTTATGTGGCAAGCCTTCCACAAAATGTAACATTAATATTGAGGGTACTCTGACAAAGAAACAGAAAAGAACCAATTTATAACAATAAAACAGTGGCAAAAGTCCCTAATGAAAAAGTAAGGCATCTCTAAGAGTATGTGGTTCTGCCCTTACTACTCTACTTTCCCACAGGACTCTTCAGATTGCACAGTAAGTGCAAAGAGAAAAGAATATCCCAACTGGATATTCCATTTCATTATAGATTAGGGGGAAAAAACCAACACCAAGTAAGGGATTCCAGGAGTGGGGCAACGTTGAAAAAAACCACCCCTGTGCCATAAACACAGTAGAAGGGGCATTGTTCCCAAGCCAAATAAGTAAACAAATGATCAAACAACTTTCATCCACAGCAGGGGCTGTGAAAAGGCTGACACAGGATATCAGTTGTCTGTATTTACTACTTGATAGTTAAGTATTTATGACTTAATTCAAACACATGTGCTGGTCATCATGTTAAACACTGCTCTGTTTCATGTTTAGTAAACACTATTTGCCATTTCAGCTTTTAAGAATGATCTGAAATATTTAAAAATGAGTATTGATCAGAGTTTAAGGTTTAGAATCTCTGCAAACACATGGTAATAGTTTGGTTTCAAAAGTCATAGGTTCAATAAATGAAGTCTCAGAACTTTCTGTATGTTACTTTCAAGTTCACATAATCAAACTTACTTTTCCAAGATCATCTGCTGTCTTTGAGATGTATCACCACAGTTATTACACGGTCCAGTATGAATAGCGTTAAGTGGATGCCAATCAGGGATTGTATTTGGGAATGTTGTTAGTGTTTTCTTCAATCTGGACACACACACACACACAAAGAAAGAGTAAGCTGAGTTGGTGATCAGAAAACAATAAATATACATACTTTACCAGGAGAAAAAAAGTTATAAAAACATTATGGCAAACCCCAAATTCTATTCATGTTCACGCCATTTGTATGGAATTCACTGTGACAGCATCACATCCAAGTCAGCCCTGAATTCAGTTCTGCCAAACAGCATCAGTAACAATTTGTTTTCAGCAGCCCTGCGGCCTTCAGTTTCACATTATTTACTTTTTCTCCCTCTTAATGTTATCTCTGTTTCCTTTCCAACATACAACAGTGTTTGTACCAGGATCTGCATAATTTACTAGCTAATACAGAATCTCGATAAGAAAGCAGCAACAAATTACCTGGGAATCCATGTTACACAAGGTCTTATTTTTAAAAACCAGTACATTCATAGCAGAGATTACAGAGAGGTTACATTGTACGAAAATACAATGTACGGGATATTAAAGTGAAGTAACATAGTTTATTCATTCGTTAGCCACAGAAAGGACTTCCTCTATATTCATCTGAAACTACATTTTTCAACTTTTAAAAAAGCACAGAATGTAACAAAGGCTTTTCAAGACATCCTATTAACCAGGGCTACATATTAACTTTCAAGAGTAATAGAAAGCAATAATCTCATTTCACTTGGGGATCTAGAATTTTATTATATAAACCTAAGATAGCGGAGAGAAACAGATGTTTTTCAAATAAAATTAGCTGTCTTCTGAAGGTGTCTTTCTTTTCCTTCTGACTCTAAAAGGAGCCTAAATTACTAGCTTGCACCTGTAGCTACATAGAACTCAATTCTCAAGAAATTACTCCCCTGGAATACTATTTTAAAATAGATAAAGTATGTTGGAGAATCTCTGATTCTTTGTAACCCAAATGAATATTCCAGGTATTCCTCAATAGCAGAAGTGTACTAGGCCTATATTCTTTAGAACCACAACAATTTGTATATTCTCAGCAAAATATCAGAATGAGCATGACCAGAGACCCACACTGTTACCTATTGTTTCTTTCTTAATTGATAACATGGTTTCTTAAGACATGGAATAGCAGTAAACTATTTGCAAATGAAAAAGCAGATCACGTAAAACTTCAACAACAAGCTTAAACTGTATAAACCCTGGAAATCTGAAGAAAATCAATTATTACATACAGATATTAAAAGGTAAGGTAGAATAGCCATATAGAAGCTACTTATATAAAAATCTCACCTGTCCTGGTGTTTGTGGCCACAACACACACATTCAAACGTCCATGAAAATGAATGCAAGAATAGTTTCTCAGCTTGTTGATCCAGTTGTAAGAGTAGCTTTAGTGCAAATACTGGATTCTCCATATTACCTTCAAAGATGGGGCAGAAAAAAAGGGTCACTAAATATTTGAAATCACCTTTCAGTACCTCAAAAAGGAAGAAGATAAGCTTATTACTATGATTTAAATTTCAGTTATTAACTATTTCAAGGCTCAATTTCTAATTCTCACACCAAAGGGACCGATCCATGTTATTAGGTTGTTATCAGTGACAATTTCATGACTACAGCATAATTACAAAGATTATCTGCTCTCTAAAAAGTCAAAATGGGCAAAGGACAAACCAGCTGATCATACTGTAAAGTATGTGCAAGTCACCAATAGAAACAAATGTATTTCCAAACTTTCTTGTATGCACACATACACACATACTTTTATGTATGACATAAAAGGCTTTACATCTAAGGTTTCCTGAAAGTAATTACTGAGATGCTGCACTAATTACTTACCCAATTCACACCTAAGCTGAGGCTGAAGTTGTGTAAACATGACATTTCTGATTTCATTAAGATGAGATTCTGCTTTTGGAAGAACATCTAAAGAAAAAAATACATATGTCTTCATGTAGTCATGTGTAACAGCCCCCCACACCCTTTCACACACATGTACCCCTAGCATGCACTCCCTCTCTGCAAACCAGTGCCTTTCACATTGACCCATGCTTGCCTAAGACTTGTTGCTAATTCTTGGTGTTAATTGATTTGAAAATTAGAGAAGAATTTACACAAGTTACTCACATTTTACATTTAGTCTGCTGACTAAAATCTACTTGATCTGACTTAAATTATGACTAAGAGTGTGCACCAACAGCTACATTGTAACAATTTTTAAGTATAGTGTGACCACAAATTAGAAATCCTGCAGATTCAGATTAAAAGAAAACTAAAACCTAAACACCAAGATCAAAAGCACGAAAATTTGCTTACATGATTTCTAATGTTATACAATTCAAATAATAAAAGATTTAAATGTATTGTTTCAGATTAAATACCAATTTCCTAAGTGAGCCTTTAGAATAGTAATTTTAAATTGAAAAACATTTTTACTTTATATATCTTAGTATGTATGTATTTTCATTCTGCGTGTTGTTTCAATATAAGCACATTCTTTAAGCACAAGCAAGAACATAATTTCTACTACACAATCACAATCATAACCTGCAGAAGTTAAAGGAAATATTTGGAATAGCTGTTGAAACTGTTTATAACATATGAACTCTGTGTATAGAAAATAAGAAGTTTCTTGCAGCTAAATTACTTGTTTGTTTTTAAAAACAGCTGTATGCAAAAGACACTGTAAAATCACACAGAAGAGCAGAATAAATTCTACACCTATTCTCCACAACAATACTCTTCATCCAGTCCCCTCTCCACTGTGACCCAAATAAACTAATTTGTTTTGCAGCAATTACAATGAAAAGGTTTAAGTTCTTTCAAACAACACTGTATTCCAACATTTAACATTCCCATTTAAGGGTTACTGCACATCAGAGCTCCTTTGCAAACACAGCCCAGCAGACAAAAACACCTCAGACAGGTTCTAGCAGAGAGCTTCCCAGTAACAGCTGAACACCTAAACTCAAGCAGCCTGACCTTCTGGCAAGCACAGTACATGAACTAGTTCAGAATATTTTGGGGTTTTCTCCCCACTTTGTAACATGGATTAAACCACTTTTGATACATATTATTTTTCCCAGGAAAGACACGACATTCTTCAAGTTACCTGTTCTGTGACTGTGGTCTATATATTCAAACACATAGAGTCCAACAGAATGTCCATTGAAATTCATGAGAGGTACTGGCTAACCAGAAAGCTTTATTACTTCTGTAACAGATGATGTCTATAAGTTTAGACTTATGACACCAGCGGTCCAGTTCAAGAGAAATAAAAAACCCATGATCTTAGTTTAAGAGTCTTAAACAGAATCCACAGAACAGACAATGACTAAAGGCCACACCAGTAGAATACAGTGACACATCCTCCTCTGAGTGCAGCTGTGCTGCCTCCAAGGTTTCCCCCAGCTGCCCATCACAGCCCTGAGCTTGGAGGCTACAGTCCTCCAACCGTTAAGATGAGCTGACCTGTTAATCCCCTGTTAAGGGTTACTGAGTACTCACTAACCCTTTCCAGACCATATGATCCAGGTTAATGTGCTTGACTACTTCTGACTAAAACAGGTTAGGAAGCGCTGTCATCTACAGCAGCTTGCAAACCTCAGGGGAAGCATTCCTTCAATGAGCACAGCTGGAGCCAGAAAAGAATGTATGTTCCCAGCTTTACTATTTTTGGTGTGACAAGGCAACTCCCATTTACACAAGGATATAAAACACAACAGAAATTATTCTGAAGATTAAGATTAGAACAGTATCCCAAAATGTTAACCAACACAGGGGAAGGAAACAAAGTAAGGGTGAATTAAATAAATAATTCATAAAATCTATATGTTGGATGTGACCAAAAAAATTCAATGCTTGGTGTTTGATGCCTTCAAAAAGAGAATGTTTGCCCCAAGAAAAACAATTTCAGATGTTACCAGGATTTTGATAGATAAAGCACACTATTCTGCAAATTCATGGTAATAGTTGTATCTTTTGTGATTTTGAGATACAATGGAGGCATATATAAGCGTGCTGTACTAAATTCCACATATTTGTAGCAGATCAGTCTGCCTATGAGAAAACAGCAGCTATGTTTACTCACCTTTTACTTTACTCCTTTTACAGGTATTCAGAAGACTAGATGCTTGATTATATTTTGTTAAGAGTTTCTGGAGTAAACATTTTCCATTGTTATATTCTTCTGCTAGAGCAAATTTTAATGTTTTTAAGTGTACCAGTGCTGACAAAATACAATCTAACCAACAAAGATTATGTATGTTTCTCCACTGAAGACACAAATCTCTGTTATTAGTGGAACCTTTATCCTCTTTGAGTGAAATTTCAGATGCTGTTGATAAAAGTTCAGAATTTGGCAACAGTTGTGTTCTGGGACTAGAAGTCTTTGGCGGACTTTCTTGGTAGTTGTCGGTCTTGGTGGTTGTTTTGAAATCCACCTTCGGCATGCAGGACCCCACATGGTTGCCAGGGTTTTGCTGGTCATTTTGTAATACATCATGTAGGCTTGCCTTGGGAATACACGAACTGTTCTGGTAGCATTTCCCGACAGAGTCAGCATTAATGGTGTGCTCAACACTGAGCACATTGTTAGTTCTTGCTTTTTTTGGATCTGATTCAACAGCAGAAAAGTCGCTGGTATCACACAATTTCCTTTTCTTATGAGTAGATGGAACTTGATGATTTTCTGAACCAGTAGAAGTAATTATGCTGTTTAATGGTTTATAACCAAGTGGGTAGATACACTAAAAGAGAGAAAGAAGGTTACAGTGAAATCTTCAAAGCAATTATGGGTGAACAAGAGCTAAAGAAAGTACAAAACATACTTTCAAAATGGAATGTTGAAACATAGATCATAAAATGGCTTGGTTTGAAAAGGACCTTACAGACCATCCAGTTCCAAACCCCCTGCCATGGGCAGGAACATGTTCCACTAGACCAGGTTGCTGAGACCCCCATCCTACCTGTCCTTCTGTAAAGGGATTTCTGTAAAGTGATATTTTAATTCAATCAATACATATATTCAACATATGTATGACAGGAAGGGTGTTATAAGACACTGCTGTCTTATAACCAACTGTGAAATAAATGTATCAGTAGCGATAATTCAACACTGCTTTTCCAGTAAGTTCTTTCAACCTCTGCAAACAACCTAGTTGTGCCAAGGAGAGCCCTCTTGTCTTATTCTGCTAAATCCATTCCTTTAGGATACAGATTTGACATTATTATCTCATGCCTGAGAGACTACTGGTGCCCAAACTGGCAGGATATCTTTCAAGCTAGCTCAATGACCAGGTGGCAACCAGAATATAGACAAATCCCTATTTACCAGTCTCCAGAACTATACTATAATTAGTTAAAAGCAGGAAAGAATGGGAAAAACAACTCTGAGACCCATATCTAATCTAGTTTCTACTAATTTAAGGACACCAGTCTGTTTGGGATTGCTATACCCTCCCACATACATGGAGCAGTGAAGGGAGAGGCAGCAAAATCACAACTCAAATATTAAGCAGCACAGAAATCCAGCTAGGGTTAAAATTAAAAAGGGAAAAAAAAAAAAAGGCAAGACATCGTAATTACAATTACAAACCTATTTGCATTACCCACACTTAAAGAAGGGAAAATGGGAGACTCACATCTGCTAGAGTCATGCACTAGTTACATGGATCATCAAATACTCACCTTCTACTCTGACTTGTACAAAAATTTACTTAGTACCACTTGTGGTCCCTTGTTACATAATAAGAACTCTCCTTTATTTCATTTTAAATTACTCTTTTTAATCCTTTAGGGTAGCTACCTGTGCGTAAACACTGCATATACATGGGTTAGTTCTGTTTTTCCCTATATGCAAGCAAATATCCTGCAGCACACACTCAGAGGGGTCCTATTTCAACAGTCTGCTTACCACCAACAAAATCATGGGCTTAAGAGAGGTGTAACTGCTGAAGATAAAGGCCTCTGCAGGGCCAAATAAAACTCTTTATTAGTGTAATACCTGAGGATTTTCACAAAGGAAAATGGACTCCTGAAAATTAAGGCGGTAAGTCCGTAAACCTTGGATCTGACCCTTGTCTTTGCAGACTGGACAATACTCATGTGCAGTTGTTTCCACAGGATTACAATTCTAAAATAAAAACAAACCAAAAAAGATAAAGCAACATAAATTTAAATATTTCATACATTATCCCAAGGTAAGACATACTTATCAAGATACAAAATCATTGTTCAATTTCTACATATAATACAATACAATATAAAAAAAGCAAACTACATTGGTTTCTTTTTTGTTATTTTTAGTATATTTGTATGGTAGCATGTTTTAAATAAATTTATGCTTTTATTTAAATATTCAAATAAGGTGTCTTTAACAACACAATTATGCACATTTTATTCTACTTGAACGAAACCATAGGACCCTTATTGTCAGGGAACACAAGCTCAGATCTTTGAAAGACAAATCAATTTTCATAGGAATGCAAACAGTTGTAAAAATAGTGCCAGTAAAAAAACATAGGCACGTATTTACTTAGAATAATCTTTCGCCATTGTTATAGATTTCCGTGGAAAATAATTTTGAGATTTTTTTTTTTTTGTAAAATTAAGACCAATTAGAAATCTCTCAAAACAGAGAAAAATATGAACTTTGCACATATGTAAAACAAGTTTCAACTGACTTTTCCCAAATACCCCACCATGTGGAGTGTCGATTTCCCTATACCAGTCCCTTCTCCAATCACTTGCAAACCATTTGTAGTCTTCTGGGTATCCATCATTCTGAGCCACTGGCTAACTTATGTCACTTGTAACAATGTCATGACCACTAAGGATTTTTCAAAGACTCCTGAAAAATAAGAAGTGAATAAAACAATTAAAGAAAAATTAGACTGAAGTTTGGGAAAAAAATATACCAACAACAATGCAGACTGCATAATTTGTGGAAATTAATTCAGAAGAGTATTTCCTAAACTGAAAATACTTTTTTTTGTTCTAATGCAGACTATGAACTCAAAACTTTAAATTAAGAACTACAGGGACCAAATCCTGCTCCTGTTGACTTGAAACCAACTAGAATAAATATATATCTCTTCAGGATGCATGAGGACGTTAAGCTGAACTGCAAAGTCATCTATATAGTATCTTTCCTTCAGCCACATCTGTTGCCTTTTCATTACTTCACTGGAAAACATTCTCTCCCACACCATGATGTCCTTTCAACCCTTTTATACAGTACAGCAACAACTCCTTACAAAAAAAAATTTCTCCTGGCATTCTTGAGATCAGTGTAAATACTAGTTCAACCTAAACCTACTTATAATATTTGGCAAGGAGAAACCCTACAGAACTGCATGGAATGCTAAAAACCAACAGAACAGGAATTAAAAGAGCACAGTAGAAAAACACAACCACTCATTTCAAATCAGACCCCAATGGCAACTTAAGAGTGGGTCAAAATGAGATGATGTCCTAATGACACTTTCAATGTGTCCAGCAGCACTTTTCAGAATTATCAGGCTGCAGCATGTAGAGACAGCATTCCCTGGCTTATGAAACTAACGGTTGTAATAGAAGGCAAGAACATAAAAATATCAATCCATGTGCCTTAGAGCACATTTAGCTTTCAAAGTAATGAGGCAGAGTGCACAAGAAACAGCATGGTCCAGGGCTCACGCAAGGTGAAAATTAATGAATTAGCTCAAGGTATAAAAGGTTGTTGGAGTATAAAGGAAAGACAAGCACCCTGACTTTTCACACAGTGGCAACAGCACTATCACACTGCCACTCAACTCTGTTATCATATATTTAGTCTAGCCAGGAAGTTGACTTGTTTTATACAATTACAAGTTGTACAGATAACAACCTTTATCATAGGATATATCATACTAAAATGCATAACTTTACTTTTCAAGGGACTTTTAGTCAATTCCTTGGCCTAACGGAGTCTCAGCTCTCCAGAGTAAATAAAAAACAGATCACATGACAGAAACTCCTGAGAAATTTCTCACCACAAAAATTCAACACACACTCAAAAAGTTAATAACACTAAGAACCTGCAGGTTATTCCTTTTTAAGCATGCCTTGGTTTTATAAAACATACTTATTTCTTTGCAAGGCCCTGTTTACCCTGTCAGCCTTCTCAAAAGGAAAGCTAGTTGTTTTTTTCCGGTTATGTTCAGATTCTGTTACTTTTTCTGTTCTTTTTAAAGCTTAAATCTTGAGATGTATAAGATGCTTTAAGATGCACAATACCTCCCCCAGCTATAATCACCCAGCCAATAGTTACCACAGTACTGGAATAAAGACTTTTGTTGCTCTTACAAATATAATAACATTTTTTAAAAATTAATTATCCTTTTAGTTCAAAAAGAAACACAACAAGCAAATAAAATGGGTCTGCCAGTACTAGATATGCAGAGTGGTACAAGAGGTCTGCTTGTACTCTTCAAAGTTTCTAATATTACAGGAAGTTATTGGTGATCTTTGCACAATGTACAAAAATTGGGCATCAGATCAACACTGCCAAGAAAAACAGCCAAGTAAAAGACTGCTGCATCAAGTACTGCAACAACTCATTGTAGCCACCTGCAACAACTGCATTACAGATGGGAAAGTACACAGGAATGCACGTTCAAACTTACTGGGTCATGTTCTAAACAATTAATGCTACTTTCCATCTTTAAGTCTGAATATGGAAAAATGTAATACAAAATAGGCTATGGATGTGACTAAATTATCCCTATGCTGTAGCTATGCTTCCTTGAGTAAATGATCTAAAAACTTGCTGCTGCAGAATAGGGGCATCTCTTTTCTCTTTTATTTCCCTCCCCTCCACTTTCCCTGACAGCTCACACCCTCATCAGACTTTTCATGAGCTAAATTAACTACAAAATAGCAGAAAACTTAGTAAAGCACAAGTTTTTCTGCTATTCCAAGGAGTTAAAGTGGCCATCAATGACCTAGGAGGGCAGAAGACAGAAAATAAGGAAAAGATGAAGGATTGGAGACATATGGGCTTGAACTGTTAAATGGCTAAGAAACTGGCTGGATGGCCATATCCAAAGAGCTGCAGCTCAATGCAGCAAGCACAAACCAGTAATGAGTGGTATCCCTCAAGGGCCCATATTGGGACCAATACTGTTTATTATCTTCAGCCATGAGACACAGACTGTGGGATCTGGATTCTGCCCCTCCACTTTGCTCTGCTGACACCCCAATGTGAAGCGCTGGGAACTGTGTAATGATGTGGACCTGCTGGAGCAAATCCAGAGGTGGGCCTCTGACAAAGATACCAGAGGATTGGAGTGCCTCTCCTATGAAGAAAGGCCGTGAGAGTTGGGATTGTTCAGCCTGGAGAAGAGAAGGCTCTAGGGAGACCTTACTGCAGCCTTTCAGTACTTAAAAAAGGCTTATAAGAAAGAGATAGAGAGCTTTTACCAATATCTGTGAAGTACAATGTACAGTTATTTTAAATTTTAAAAAGGCAGATTTAGATTGGATGAAAGGAAGAAATTCTTTACAATCAGGATGGTGAGACGCTGGGAGAGGTTGCTCAAGGAAGCTGTGGATGTATCATCACTGGAAATGTTCAAGGTCAGGTTGGACAGACCTTAGAAGAACCTGGTCTAGTGGAAGGTGTCCCTGCCCACAGCAGGGGGCTTCTAAATGATCTTTAAAGGTTCCTTCCAGCCCAAACCATCGCACAATTCTACAGTAAAAGGGACCTGGGCTTTTGAGGATAGCTGTACCTTGTGAAACAGTACCTTATGAATTAGAATCAGTTACAAACTGCAAAAAGAAGGCAACAACACTGATTACACTACACTGAAGAGAACATCTTGTTTAAAGGCTAAAAGGATGCTTTAAAATGACCTTTTTGTAAATCATCTTACAAGTCTTGTTTCCTTCGTCAAGGGAATATTGAAAAGATTAAAAGAAACAAAAGTGAGGAAAAAAAAGTGTTGTTAGATTTGCATTCTTTACACAAAAAGAAATCAGAGTATTAAGTTTTTTTCTTTATCTGAGGTCATAACAACAAATATCCAAAACACAGTCCCTCCCTCAAAAACTGACAGTTTTGGCCACAAAATGTATTTTGTTACATGCAACAGTAACATCGTTCCTGTCAGAAAGCAACTCTCTCTCTACAGCACAGCCTGTAAGTACTGGGCAGAACTGCAAACCTCCATGGTGTGGCAACAAACACAAATTCCTTTCCTGAAAATAGCCTAACATAGACTTAGCAAATAAAGCTGATGACATTGCAAAACAAACCAGCATGCAACATCATTACTCCACTGTTCTAAGAGTTTCTTCTACAGTCAGACTTCTCTGAGACCTCCACATAAATGCTTTTACGGGTGTATGACAATGGATGGGGACTACGTCTTACTGACAAATCATTCAGTCCTTCTGACACAAAAATGCGAGTGTGGGAAAAACACAGCCTAAACTAGTGCAGTTTATTATAGCTGCAGCTAAGAGATGCAAGATTTCAGGAAGGCAGGCGATCTGTGTCCCAAGGCAATAGAAATGAGAGGCACGGGGGGTGGATGCCACCTAACCAGCAGTCAGGGCAGGGCCGGCCCAGTGCGGGGCTGCTGCCCGCCCTCCCTCCCTCCCACACCGAAACGTGCTCGGCTTTTTCAGATAAACCTATGGTTAAATTGCCTCCTGAGTTCTTATTCCACATCCAGAGT
>VXAD01001123.1:0-79948 GCA_013399195.1 Dicrurus megarhynchus
AAGGTGGTCACTGCAGCTCTCTTTAAGACAATCAAGCGGAGTTTGGGATCCAGGTGCACTAGGAAACTGAATGTGAACCTTTGGGTGAATTTCTCCAGTGAGACAACTGCACCTGTTCAGTCAAACATGAGGACATTTTGGGAGAACAGAGGAGAGCCAGGGGACTGTGTCCCCAGCTGGGCCACATTGCAGCTCACAGGAAGCAGCAAAGGGATCCTCCCTCCCTCAAACCTCCTGAGCTGTGTGGCTGCAGTCATCTTTTGGTGCCATGGGAGAGCACAACAGGAGACATTTCATCCTGGCCTGGAAGCAGGAGCTGCTTTCACAGCCACCAGCCTCACAGCACTGGGCCCAAGGAAAAACCCTGACTTTCCCATGCTGTCCCCCCTCAGACACATTCATAGGATCCCCCCTGCAAGGGACTGTCCTGCTCCTGATCCCTCCCTTACCGATGCACTCCACACGGGACTGAATGGGGACCCAGGAATCGCTGGAGTTTCTTCCAAGCCAAAATTGTCTGTATACAGGTTCCTCATAACCGTAGTGCTGACTCTCACATTTGATTTCAGTGAAGGATGGCTGGAGACCTCCAGGGCAGCTCAGCATCACCTTCTCATCCTTCCCGTAGTTCTCCTGGTCTGGTGCCAGCTGGAGTCTGGAGTCCCTCAGGGGCCTTTGGCACAATTCTGGCAGAGGTGAAAGTGGGTGTTATTTGGGCTGGAGGTGATGAGATGGGGTATGGGTGGGTGGTAGGAGACAAATCCCCAGCAACCCCTGCAGCCAATGAAGGGGGAGGGAAGGTGACACATCCATCTGCTGGGATGTGACCTGCAGGCAAGATTTGTTGTGAGGGGGCTTTCTTTGTGCATGGAAATTGTGAAGGACCACTCATCCATGAACGTCCCCTATCCATCCACTTCTGTCTGTGGTCACTCCTATCCACCTCCCACAGCCCACAGCAGGAATGTTCCCATGTTATCTCTCCCTGCCCATCTCTCCTGAGCACAGCTCTGTCCCTGCACGGGACAGCTCTGCATCCCCATCTCCTGATGGATGTCATTGCTCCTCCCCCAGATCCTTCCCATACAGCCTCCTGTCCCAATGCCAAGGGCTGAGCCAGCCCTGCACCATCAGGGCTCCCTTCATTCCCCTCTGCTCCAGCTCCTGCAGGTGCAGGAGACATCCCCCAAGTTCCTTATCCATGGACCAGCAGGGGAACAAGCAGACCTGTGTACTCCGGGGTGGTACCTGGAGGCACAGCAACGGTAATGGAACCTCCATGGGCACCTGGGTGGCAGCCTGGGATCCTGCCCCAGGCCCAGGCACCTGGCTAGGAGCCCCAGACTTGGCCTGCTCAGGAACCACTGCAGGAGCTTTCAGCTTGCCCAGCTGGTACTACCTGTTCTGTTGTCTCCTGGCTGGGTTGTCCTCGTCAGCAGTTTGCACAGGCACCACAGGCCCAAGGAGGGTGAAGGTAGAGGGGAGACACAGGAGAGCTGCTGCAGCCTCACTTACCCATACACAGCACGGCCCCTTCAATGCGTGTCCAGGCATCTGTGCTGTTCCTGCCCCACCAGGCATCTCCATAGACTGGTTCTCCAGAACTCACTCCCCGAAGTTCCTTTGTACATTTGACTTCAGGGAAGGAAAGCTCGAGGCCTTCAGGACAAGTCAGTGTCAGTTCTCTATTCTGTGTGTATTCACTTTCATCTTCTGAAATCTGAAGTCTTTTGTCCCACTGCGGTTTTGGGCATTTTGCTGTCAGGGAAAAAGTGTGAGAGTCCTTCTCAGACAGGCAATGCTCAGGAAGGTGAGGGACCAAGGCTTTTCCATGATGAACTGTGGCTAATGTCAGCTTTCAACACCATGAGGAAACCTAAGGGCCCCCAAGAGCAGAAAAAGAGCATGTGCGTGGGCAAGGAGGTGATACAGGGCACCGGGAGAGAGGTGAACTGAGGGGCAAGATCTGTCCCACTCCAACTTTCCCATGACATACCACTCAGGAATAGATTGGGAGGAGATGCAGGGGCAGAGAAAACCTGTCCCACACTGAAGGCTTCTAACCCTCTCCATCATGGAGACTGCTCCCAACTGGGACCTGACTCTGAGCTGTGCCCACGGTGTCTCACAGATATGGCAGCATGTCCAGGTCCCCTCCACAGTGAGAAGTGCGTGTAGCAGGGGAGACCTACTGGTCTCCAGCTTACCTGTAGTGCAGGTCAGGTTCTCTTCCAACCTCTGCCATGTTCCCGAAATGTTCTTCACCTCCCAAGCACCCTTCTGACTTTGAGAAATCCTGTTTGCACATCTGATCACAGAAAGGGGAGGAGTGTTTTCCAAAAAGCAGCTCAGTGTCACCTCTTCACCGACCCAGTAAAAACTCTGGTTTGGGCTAAACTGGAGCTGTGAGTCCCACTGGGGCTGCTGGCATCTCTCTGCACAGAGGAGAGGAGAAGGAGCATATGTAAGCAGGATGGGAAGAGGTCTGCTGGGATATATATTGCTGTGGTTTTGACAGGGTGCATCTCCTTAGGTCAGCACATTCAACTTCAAACCCTTCTCTTGCAGCCTAGAACAGAGTTATTGGTGGCAGCACACACCATCCATGAGCAGTCCCATCCATGCCTACTACAGACTTGTAGGCTTCCCCACTCAGGCTCCATTTGGATAAGGCTGAGCAGGGACTGAATTCCTCCCCAGTTTTAACACAGAGTTCCTTCCCCTCTCACCACCTTGGCCATATGCCCAGTCATTGTCTGAAGGCACAGGACTTACAGTAGGCCCCAGTGCAGGGACTCTTGTTCCTCCTTTGAACCCCTCCCAGGAGCACAGACCCCGGCAGGTGCCCGCAGCAAGGTGCTGAGACAAAAAGAGCATCGTCACTGCCAGGATGTGGGGGAAAGCCAAGGCATCCGGGTCTGCCATTCCTGCACTGTCATGTGCATGACCAGGTCAGGGAGGGTCTGTCACCAGCTCAGGACCCTGGGTCAGGGTGGTGCAGGCTTGTGCTTACCTTTGCAGGTGGCAGTGTCATTCCACAGGGGCCGGGCCCCTCTGGAAATGCATTGGATCCGTGGGATGGATGGCACAGACTCCCCAGTACAGCTGAGCTCCAACACTTCGTTCAAGGCAAAGTAGTTCTTCTTCGATTTAAACCGCAGTTTGGGGTCCCAGCCAGAGGGAACTCTACATCTTCCTGTGGGCAAAGGCCAGGAGGGAGAGCCTGAGGGTCACTGGGCTCCAGCAGCGTCCTCGGGGGTGAGGGTGTTCCATCCAGAGGGGTGCCAGTCTCCCTCTCTTCAGAGGGTGGCAGAGATGGCACCTCCCAGGATGAGCCCCAGCCCCCAGGTGCTTTACCCCTCCTCAGACCCTCAGGGGCAGTGCAGGAGGGTTATCCACAGGCCCTGCTGCAGAGACACCCCAGCCGGAGGGATCCAGCAGCCTGGGGGATGCTGCTCTCTCCCACGAACACAGGTGCTGTGGGGGTGCACCAGACCCTCTGCTGGCACCACTCATCTGCCTTCCTGTCATTTGTGCTGGACACGGTCTGCTCACACCCACACTTGTTTGCAGTCAAATCTCACTCAAGTTGCCGCTTTGCTTTTGTTCTGGGTGTTTCATTTGTTATTTCCTCTTCTCCATCCCTCTCGCAAAATACCTGCTGGCTCCTAGGAGCAGCTACCTCCTGTCCCATATCCCTCCCATTCTCACCCAAGACGAGCGACACCCCCTCATCTGAGCTGGCAGAAGGGGCTCAACAGGGACTGCACGTGGGTATTTCACCAGCTGCACATTTGGTTGTGGTTTGCATGTAGATTGGGCAATTGATTGAAGTAAATCTTCTTATTAATTTTCATTAACTTCTAGACAGGAGTGCTGATGGCTCTCTGCATTGCCCTAATTTGGGTCTCTACCATCTGATCAGATCCCACTTTTCATGTAATAAGAAATATAACTTTCTGTGAGTGTTCCTCCATCATACAAGTTTAGCTGTAGCTACCCAAACTTTGTCCAAAGTTACCAGGGTGCAGCCAGGCAGGCACAGTGAGTTGCTTCCTACAACACCGAAATGGCATCAGGACTGCCCAGGAAAGCAGGAGTGCTCTGCACACCCTATGCAGTACTGGACCACAACAGCTGCACCACCCCAGAGAGAATGAAGCCCCTGACAAATAAAGGGGAAAAAAATATACCCACAGACTGGCAAATTGAGCAGCAAGTATTTTAGGCAGGTGAGAGCTACTCATGAAAGCAGGAAAAACAGAAGTGTTCTAATTTGCATTTCAGGGCCCCAAATTGTGCCTGTACAAAGATTATTCATTGATGGGTATTTTTCGATCCTAGAGTCACCACAGAAATGTGAACAATTTTTGCTTGAAAAGAGTTGTGTGGGGCCCGGCCTGAAGCAAGAAGCAGTTTGAGGGGATGGAAACTCGCCAGTGGAGGCAGCCTTAGGGGCTGAGGGGGCTGAGAGTGCTCAGAAGCATGGCTGGCCTCTCCCATATTGCCCCACTCTTGACTTCTGTGCAAGAGGGCCTCATCATTTTTCCTTTTGTAACTGTTCCACACTGCCTGGTAGCTGTGAGAGTCCCCACAGCACACAAACCCCACTGGCAGCACCACACATGGCAACCTGCTGGGCAGGAAACCAGGAGGGAAAGAGAAATTCTCCTTTGCAGGCACTCTGCTGGCACAGGTGCAGATTTCACGAGGTATCTGGGGCAGCGTCTTTCCACAAACACGGACGCTCTGCTGGCAAGGGTGATTGCAGCTGCACAACAGAGCTTTGCCTTGCTTCCAGCTCTCCCCGAGTCTTTTCATATAGAAAAGCTCTTACTGCTAAAACAACTGTGAATGAACCTCTCTAGACTTACCAGGCTTCCTTGCAGAGGCTGGGGGTAACTCTGTGTTTGAAAAAGCCACATCTCATGGTTGCTGCTTTAGAGGTGCAATACAGTGCAGACTTACTGTAGCACAAATGAGAGCTAGTCTTTGTTTAAAGTTTAAAATTTTTTCTTTTACTAGAAGGTGCAACTTCTGCTCAACTGAAATTAGGCATATTTAGCATTGTGCTAATTATTGTTTACAGGCACTTAGGACTTACTCAGTCTTTCATAAAAACATAGAATGGCTTGGGCTGGAAGGTTCCCAGGGAAGATCATTTAGTTCCAGCCCCCCTGCCATACACAGGGATACCTTCCACTACACCAGGTTGTCCAAAGCCCTATCCAGTCTGGCCTTGAACACTTCCAGGGATGAGGCATCCACAGCTTCCCTGGGCATTCTGTGCCAGTGGACATCAATATACTGACTGCAACACTTTGAGTGTGACCTTCCAGCTAACTCCTCCCCCACTGCGTGGTTCATCCATCAAACCCACACCTTCACAGCTTGGAGACAAGGATGTCATGCAGGACAGTGTCAAATGCCTTGCACAGGTCCAGGTGGATGATGTCAGTCACTCCTCCCTTTTCCACCAATGCTATCACTCCACCACAGAAGGCCAACAAATTTCTCAGATATGATTTGCTCTTTGTGAAGTCATCACCAATCATTTCCATGTGCCTTAGAATAGTTTGCAGCAGGATCTGTTCCGTGACCTTGCCAGGCACCAAAGGGAGACTGACTGGCCTGTAGTTCCCTGGGTCTCCCTCATTTCCCTTTTTTAAAAAGGGGGTTGTGCTTCTCCTTTTACAGTCAGTGGGAGCTTTACCAGAAGTTCCCTGCTACAGCTTCTCAAATACGGTGGATAGTGTCTTCGCCTCTTCCCCCACCCTCAGGACCCACACATGCATCTCATCGGGTCCCATGGATTAGTGCACCTTCAGGCACCTCAGATGGTCTCAAACCTGGTCTTTTCCTACCTCAGGCTGGTCTTCATTCTGCCAGTTCCTGCTTTTGCCCCCTGCAACTTGGGCTACTTTCCCTTGGTTATGGGCACAAGAAAATAGGTGCTGTGTAAGACTCCTGGGCTGGCAGCAGGTTTAAAGGGATTGCATGAACTGAGCTGGCATAACAGCCACACATTTCTGACTAGCCTGTCCACCTTCACCAGCACTCCAGCTAATCATTCTTCTTAGACCTGGGCACTTATCAGACTTAATCCTTTGCCAGGAACATCAGCCTCTTCTCTGTTGTCTTTGTTTCAGGTGAAAAGGCCTCCACAGGGGTGCAGACTTGCTCCAGGGTTTCCTCAGTATTCCTGTCAGTATCTGCTGAGCTGGAATGGTGGGATGCTGATGGGATGCAGAGTGGTTTCCAGAGCAGCCTCAGGCAAGGGTAGACATGTGGAAAGTGCTTCTGCAAAGACCACATGTGTGCCAGCAGTGTGTCAGTGGCCACATCTGCCCTTTGGACACAAAGACTACATGGGGGAGCAGTCCTGCGGGCAAACCCTCTTGCTCCCTCCTTGCTCCTCCTGTCCACAGGGCCCCTTGCAAGCACCAGGGGCATTCCTGCGCTCTGCGACTCATCATTTCCTTCCCAAGCTCTCTGAGCTATGTTTGATGCCATGTGCTTGCTGAGAGGAGCTAAGAAAAGCAACCACTGTTTCCACAGAGAAAACCACTGTTTTTCCAGTTGCATTGGAGAGTTGCACTGCAAGCCACTGAGAACACAAACATGGGTCTTAGAGTGTCTCTCTGAATTTGGGAATGGAGGTGATCATTTGGCCCCACTTTTTAAATTCCCCATGGGCTCCCCTGTGCCCTTTGACCTGCCAGATGTGCCCCTGTTGTGCTCAGGTATGGGGCAGACAGAGGCTGATACAGCACCCCGACCCAAGCAGGGTATGGACTGTGCTGAGCGGAGCCCAAGGGTGGGTGGGAGAGATCACAAAAGGCAGGCAGAGCCCACAGCTGATTCCCATACTCAAGGGAGCCAGTGACTGGAGAGTACCACTACAGGGGAATGCACCAGTGTCAGAAATCACCCTAGGAATTAACCCTGTCTGAACGACGGATGGGCATGGCAAAACAAGCTTGCTTGCCTTGCAGAAGGGCAGTGTACACCAGCAGGGCAGCCTGAGGGACTGCCAAAGCCTATTGACCTCCTGCACACAGAGCACCCTGCCAGCAGTGCCCAAACCTCACAGCTCCTCCAGGGCTTCCCTCCTGCCCACATTCCTGCAGCTGCAGGGGAGCTGAACCCCCTGTCACAGCACTGACACCATCTGCATCCAGGCATCTACAGCTGCTCAGAGTCCCTCCTGGTGGCATTTCTGATGACTGTTTGAGGGTAAAGCCTAGAAAGCTCTGCTTCCCTGCAGAATGGGGAAGAGAAGACACTTTCAGTCCATGCCTGTTTTCGTCTCAAGAACATTGCTGATTACAATTCAACTCAGCCTCACATCTCCAGTAAGTCCAAGCCTGTCAGGCATGTGACTAGCACTTGAGGCTCATTGGGAGAAACTAATCCATGACTGCTGGGTGCAGTCAAGATGCACAGGCTGGGAGGGACACCTCTGTCCTCACCCTCCTTACGCTCCTTTCCAAATCATTCAGTAAGAATTGCCACGGGAAAAGGGCACCTTGGAGCAAAGGAGCCTGTGCTCTAACCCAGGGTGGCTGTTTGGGTGCTTTGGAGGCATCCATGGGAAGCTGCTAAGGGACCTCCACTGGAGAGATGGAGCTCACCACTTGTACAAAGCAGCTGGATGCATGTGGGGGGCCGGCACACTGATGGAGAATGGAGAGCGCTCAGACAGGAATGGGAAAGAAACACTCAGCTTCCAGCCTTGTAGGGATTAACAGCAACTGGAACAGTCCTCAGACACTGTTTTTTACCCAGCACAGTGGCATGCAGAGAGCCACCCACAGGCTCTCCGCCCCATCTAGAGGAAGGAGGCTGAGTCAAGTGAAATTTCAGCAAGAAAAATATGGTGTAGATTTGACCAAATAAGCACTTCTGTAACATGCAAGGTGTGCTCACTGTGAAATGGGAAATGCTGAATGCCTAAGACAGGAGTAGTGACAAAAGGTTGGTCTATTTGCCTCCTAAAGGCAGATATTTACTGTTTTGGTTTTTTTCCTAGTTGATGCTATTAAATGAATACCTTCCTTGCTGATATTGTTTATTACCCACGAATATAGAAAGCCTTTTACAGAAATATCTGGACTGCCTGTCCCTGCTGCAAGGAGTTCTGAGCCTGGCAGGCTAAACAAAGCCCCAGCATGGGCCAGAAGGGGAGGGTCAGGAGAAAAGAGAAATAGCTATGCTGATAATTCAGGTCAGGCTCCTGGGTTCAGCCCTTTGCTTACCAGCAGAAGGTGTCCTTTCTTACATTGTACTATCTCACACACAAAGAATAAAGGACAAGGTGAAACCTAAGAAGCAGTAGGCAAAGTTCAACCCTTTTGGCAGGGCAGTTCAGCAGCTGAGAGAGGTGACAGCAAAGTGCACTGCAGTCTTGCTGTGTTCGATGCCATATGCTTGCTGCGAGGAGCTAAGAAAAGCAGTCACTCTTTCCATCAGTGGAGAGTTTATTGCAGGGCACTGAGAACACAAATGTGGATCTGAGAGCATCTCTGTACTCCTCACTAGCAACCAAAGCTGCTGAGTGGGTCTTTAAGAGTGATGGAAAAGGAGCAGAGAGACCTTGGGGATGCTCTGCTTGGGAGTCATGGCAGGGAAAGGGGATGGCAAAGCAGGTCACTGAACAAGGCATTGTGGGAAGAGCTGGGAAATGGGGGCACTCTAACCTGTGGTGGTCCACCAGATGCTAAAGACATCTGACAGATGTCTAAGAACAGGAGGCAAAATCCATGTTTCCTGAAGCTGTGCTCTGATGATGGGAAGTGGAAGCGTGGTGGAGCACACAGTTCACCACCTCTAGGGTGTCAAGCCCAAGGCACCCCTCTGCAGTACCTCTTAGCATTCATGTTCCCTGCAGGATCTACTCCAGGCACAGCTTGGAATTTGACTGACACAAAATCTTTCAGATTGGGTGTGGCTTAGTTTTAGCTACCACCCTCCCACCCCCCAGCCATGGCAGCTGTGCTCCTCGTTAGAACTTCTTGTCAGCTGCCACTAGATCACTACACAGTGTCAAGAAAGGCTGATGAAAAAGGGGTCAGAGCCAGCGTGGATCACAGACCCTGCCTTTGCACAGAAGATCTGCCCTAGAAGCTGCTCCACCTGCCTTCCAGGTGCACTGGGACTGTATGGGGAGGAGAGTTTTCTACGGGTATGGCATTTCAGGGAGGAAGAACACCCTGTGAGAGGAGCAGCACAGCAAGGCCGTAAGGTGACAATAGGACAACGACACAATGCACCCTGCTCGGTGCACGGTGTCCCCGTGATGGGGTGAGCAGAGCAGCCATGCCAACCACACGTAACAACCACATCCTGTGCCTGTGGCTGGGCTGCTCTTCCCTGCGCTGTTCTCTGTGGCACCATGCACAATGGGTTGTACCCTGTATCTGCCAGGGACATGGGATATGATCAGGGATCCCACCCCATTGTTCCCTCTCTCTGTCCAACAGCTTTACCCTGCCCCACTGCCACTGTCAGCCCATTCCACCCTAGCAGGGACAGGAGGGACCCTCCTGCCTCACTCCAGACATCTTCCTTGCCCTGTCCCTCTGCAAGAGAAAGACCCTGATCCGTCAGGTGGGACCTCAGCAGAGGTGCCAGGATGGGATGAGCCCGTGTGCTGAGGATGCAGGCAGGGCTGCTCACGCTGCTGGGTGCGGCCACCACATGTTTTTGTCTTGGTTCCTCTTTTCACAAACACCAAGGTGCAAACTCAGCAATATCGTCTCTGTCACAGGCAGCCCCGGACTCCTCTGGGGATGGCTGGGTGACTGAGATCTGCAGAGTGTGACAAGGGTCTGCAGGCCTACAGGTCCCTGTTGCATCCCACTGTACAGGACACAGACAGATCCCGGTCTTAGTGTGCACCTTGAAAACAAACAGGAAAGCCACACAACACTTGACATGGTTGCACATGCTGGCCTGAGAGAACAGCTTCAGCAGGGATCTGGGCAACAGGAAGACACTCTGGGCAGGGGAATATCCTCTGCTGCAGTTTTAGCCCTTGTTTTTTGCATGACAGTGTGCTGTGCTTCCACTGTCTGCAACCACATGGTCACATTTTCCCTGGAAACAGGCTCCCATGACACCTCTCACACAGTACAGACCCTAATGTCACTTCACATGAGCAATTAAATTTTCTGATCCCACTCCCTGTACTCTGTCACAGCCACTAGATCAGCTGTTTTCTCTAGCCTGCATCCACCCAGACACAACACTGCATGGACGGGGATGACAGGATTAGATGCTAGTTTAATGATTTTTATCATCTAGCTCCAAGTTTAATGATTTTTATCACCTAGCTCCAAGAAAATTAGTTTAGAGAAATGCTCCAATTCAGACAGATACAGACCAATGCAAGGTCACAGTCCCTGGACCCACAGCTCAATTGCTGGACAGTGCAGCCTCCTGGGAGGGTAGGTAACATGTGAGCCTGCAAATTCCCACTGACTCTGCGGGCATCAAAGTGTGCAGCCAGTGTAGGAAGAGCCCAGAGGAACCCTGGGGATGCCCTGACCCTTCCAGCACCAAGGAAGCCCACTAAAGTGCAATCCCAGAATGTTGTAACTCCTGCCCCCAGGCTCTCCTGGGCACCCAGGGGCTCAGCTCATGGCTCCCCAGGTCTCTGTTGGGCACCAGCGCCCATCTCCTCTGTGGTGAGGACATGGCACCCTCACACTGTGCAAGGACAGATGGACACCTTGTATTTCTAACTCCATGGAGGAACACTACAGGCCCTGCAGAGGCTTTCCCAGCACCCCAAGCTGCCCTCCATCCCCAAACAGAGCTCCTCCTAACCTCAACCCAGCTGGTGGACTTGGGCTCCGGTGTGGATGTCAGACCTCCCTGGTACAGATGCTGTATCCTGCATGCCATGAAGGTGCCCAGCAGCTCTGTGGCAGGAGCACAGTAAAACCTTCTCTTGGGGGCAGAGGAGGAAGCACTTCTTACCTTTTTCCTGGGGTTTTCCAGAATTGTTGGCATAGGGTTTACCACGATTTTGTGCTGCCAGCAGAGGTGTGAGGAGCAGGAGAAACATCCATTGCAGGGCCATGTTTGCCTATGTTCCCAGGGCAGGATTGAGGTCTCAGCCACGCCAGCTGCCTCAGAGCACACCCTTCTGATTGCGAGCGGTGCAAGCACGGAAAGGAAACAGGCACGCAGAGAAATCACATATGGTGCAAGAGGCTTCCTCATTGGAGAGGGAAACTCCGCCAGTGGCAGTGCTGCCTTCTCTTTCAGCTCCATGACCCTTTTGCCATCTCGCTGTCTCCAATTGCTTGTCTAAAACCACTGGTTTTAGGTCTTCTGTCAGGAGCAGCTACTAACCACAGCTGGGTTGCTCCCTCTCCCAGCACAGATCTCAGAAGGACTTGTGAGGTGTTCTCACATCGCTCTGTGATGTGGCTTCCATACTCACCCAGAAAGTCAAGCCAGTAACTACATCAGGACAACCCTCACCTTGTTACTGCCTCAATAAGGATTGTGATAAAATGGACTTCTGAAGGGCACAGATGATCTTAATTACCTGGCAGTGTGTGTCATGGATGGGAAAGCCCAGGTTTTGGCGGGAGTGGTTGGGTGCTCAGGACTGGGCTGAGAGCAGGTGCTTGGGCAGAATGTGTCAAGAGCCCTGGAGGCCTCGAGCGCAAGTGCTGTGGCATATTTTGTTGTCAAAACATGGTGGGAGCCAGAATGACCATGGAGGGGTGGGAGGCCAGCCCAAGTGGGCAGTGGGGCAGAAAAGGGGCTGCTGGTGAGGCTGTCTGTGCAGCTGGAGGCTGATGGAACTGGCCACAGCAGCAGACCCAACCATCAGAGGAGGTCTAGGGCAGGAGCTGACAACTGTGTGCTTCCCCAGCCCCCTTGCTGGATGTGCCTGGCCTGCATCCCAGCTGAAACACACAACTAGGAGAAAAACAAGCCCTCAGGTCTTCTCCGAGGCTTCACAGCCAGGCTGCAGCTCTCTGTGACAGCCTTCCTCTGTTGTGCTCCTCAGCAAGGACTGGTGCTCACACACCTGGGGTCAGGCTCTGCTTTCTGCTGATTTGCACACCCTGCAACACCTTTATTCAGCAGCACTGAGCAGGCCAGTGCAGGGTGGCCCTCTCCAAATATACTCCCCCCAGACACCCCTAAAATCTAACCCTGAGCAAAACATGGTAAAATTATTGTTTTCCTCCTTTTCTGCCATTATAGGAGCTGCTTGGGGGCAGACACTCCTGCAGTCTTTTACCTCTGAGGGACAGAGAAGGAGACTGCCCAGGCACATTCCCTCCTAGGCTCAAAAAATCAGTCTCAGCCTCTTCTCCCTTGTCTGTGTTTCACCTCTTTCTGCAACAGAGCCGGCAGGGCCAGGGCTCCCCACCTCCATGAACCTGCCTTTTTATTTCCTTTGCCCAAATATGAAATTCACCTGTAGAGAGTTCACTGTACTCAAACAAATTTGCCCTGGAAAACGTGTCCTGGGGCTGCAAGTGCACAGAGAGGACCCTGGCATGGCAGCAGGGCACAGCCTGGGAGGTACTCGGGAGGTAGGTGTGCTCGGTCTCAGGTATCTGGGAGGTTTCGGGAATGGAGGGAAGCAACTGCTGCTCTGCCTCCAGAAACAGCAGCAGCAACTCAGGGGTCACCTCTCCCTGCCCCTTGGTGTGTCTGGGTTTTTCAAGAAAAAAATTGAAGACCTGCAGAAGCAAATGGTGTCAGTAGGAATGGGTTCTTTGATTTGGAGGATCATTGCAAAAGAAGTAGAAGTCCATAAATTAAAAAAGTCTAAAAAAAGCACATACCTGGTCCCACTCTGCACCACTCCCAGCAGCACAATGGCTCTCAGCTCCTATCTTACCAATATCTGGCATCTCTGAAAACCCTTCATGGCCCCATGTGAAACCTCAAAAGCCATGGGGGAAGTGTGGCCCAAGCAGTTGTCAGGAAGCTCTCCAATTCTTCACACTTCTCCTTGCTCCACATCACAAAAATTTAGCCTCGAGTGTAACCGGGGAGCTGGCAGGGAGGATGGAGGAGTGTTGAAAGACAGTTCTGCCTTCTCCACAGGGTCCAACATGTTCTGGTCACACCAGGCAAACCAAAAGCCACACAAACAGCTGCACCCAGCAGATCTGGCTCAGCTGGGAGGATGGGTGGGCTGGATCTCAGCAGGTGCAGGCAAGGAGCTGTGTCCCGCTGCAATGCTAGGGTCCAACATCCTGCAATGCCAGGGTCCAGGCATGCTGCAATGCTAGGGTCCAACATCCTGCAATGCCAGGGTCCAGGCATGCTGCAATGCTAGGGCCCAACATCCTGCAATGCCAGGGTCCAGGCATGCTGCAATGACAGGACTCAACATCCTGCAATGCCAGGGTCCAGGCATGCTGCAATGACAGGGCTCAACATCCTGCAATGCCAGGGTCCAGGCATGCTGCAATGACAGGGCTCAACATCCTGCAATGCCAGGGTCCAGGCATGCTGCAGTGCGAGGGTTCAACATCCTGCAATGCCAGGGTCCAGGTGTGCTGCCAGGAGTGTGTCCTGTTTCACCACAAACCTTGCAGGGCGCTGGCACTGGAGCCACGTTTCACAGCAATGGTGTCACCCCAGGGAGGTCACTCTTCTGTGAGGACGTGCTCTCCTGTAGACCCTACAGACATGGCAGGTTTGGAGCTCTTGAAGTGTTTGCAAAAAGGGCTGCTGGCTGCTTCTACAGGCTGTTCTTTGCTCTCTTTTTTGTTTGCCGTATCAAAAATTTACGTCTTACCTGTCTGATACTGCTTTTGTCCTCTAGACATGACTTCTTCTCTTTGAGGGAGCTTCTCTGTTTTGAATAACCTATGGCCCTGGTGGTTATTCCTGCTGCTTCCTCTCTACCTTTTGATACCAGGAGCCCTGGAGGGCTGCCTTAACTCTTTGCAGGATTGCTGGACACTGTGACCATGCTGCTTTATCTGTTTCCTCATTTCCACATATTTCCCCTTTTTGATGCTGATTAAGAAATCCCTGGACTTTTCAGTCTTTGGTAATTACGCAATGTCATGGAAAAAAAGCATGTTGTGGCTGTCCCCAGCAGGCAGCCCTTTTCTGGGAACATGCTTGGCCCATATTTCCTGCACAGAGCTCAGTTCCCCATCTTACCCTCACTCTTGTGGTGCATGTGGAAAGCCACACACTGACACCTTGCTTGCCCCTGCCTGGTATTGCAAACCAGTCATGGGAGTGCTTGAAGACCAACAGCAGTAGCACTACACCCTGCCCCTTCCTTTCATTTGGGATTGCTGTTCCCAAAGGTGTAACCACAGTACAAAGAGGTCTGCTTCCCTCCTCTGAAGCAGAGGCCCCATTGCTGGGGCCATACCTGGGAGAATCACAGACTCAAAGAATGAGCTGAGTTGGAAAGGACCCACATGAATTTTCGAGTCCAAATTTTTGCCGTGCACAGGACTTCCCCAAGAGTCACACCTTGGGACTGAGAGCACTGTCCAAACTTCTTGAGCTCTGTCAGGCTTGGTGACCACTGTGACCAGCTGTGACCACTTCCCTGGGGAGCCTGTTCCAGTGCCCATCCGCCTTCTGGGTGAAGAACCTTTTCCTAATATGCAACCTAAACCTCCCCTGACTCAGCTTCAGGTCATTCTCTCAGGTCCTGTCACTGGTTGCTACGGAGGAGAAACCAGTGTCTGAACGGGCTTCTGCCTGCAGCTGGAAGTCAGTGCTTGCACCCACACATGCTTCTCCCCTGCACGAAGCTCTCCAGGAGTAGCATCTGGCTTGCCAGTCCTTCCTGACATGGAACATGCAGCTGCTGGTGCCAGACTGGCCCTTGCCCCACAAGCATCCCAGCCAGGGGAAGAGGGCCCTGGGCCATGAAAGCTGCCCATGGGCAATGTTGCCACTGAAGTTCACTCAGAGGAGGCCTCATGGGTTTCGGTGTGCTGCCGGAGGCACTGAGGCAGAGAGGGAGTCAGCGAAGGGCCCAAGGGAGGAAGTCAGTGCAGCAGGAGCCGATTTCAGTGCCGAGCCCCAGGATGGTGCTGCAAGAGCAGCACTGTCCTTCCTCCAGCTGAAGGGGAACCAGGCTCAGCCCAGCACTCCTGGCCTGCTGCCACAAGTGGGGTCACTCTGACCAGGGACCTGGGAAGCGACTCCTGTGACTCCGGGCTGGGACAGAGGTGGTGCAGGGAGCTGGCCTGTCCCCAGGCTAGGCTGCAGCTGGGCTGGCCAGAAAGCTGCATGTTCAGCTGTTTTGAGATCGCACAAAGCTCTCAGGGGTTAATATGAGCTTGTACTTAGTTTTATGACCCCAAAGTAGTGGCCACAAATATGTCAGAATCACCTGCATGCCCATCCCCAGCCTGGCAGCCCCTGCCCGTCATGGCACAGCTGCTGAATGGAGACTTGTGGGATTTCAAATGTTCAAGGATGGGGCCGGACTGGATGGGCCTTTGAGCAACTTGATCTAGTGAATGGCATCCCTGTCCATGGTAGAGGGGTAGAACTAGGTGATCTTTAATATCCCTTCCAACCCAAACCATTCTTTAATTCAATGAATTGTGTGTGTGTCACTGCCAGGAGGGGCATAGGAAGGAAAGGCATTCCCTTCTCTCCTCCAATATGTATCAGGACTTTCCAGTGGACCCATACATTCCAGAGTTCCTTCAGCACTGACAGGCACCCAGGGTGCATGGTCAGAGCCTGTGACCTGAGCATGACCCAGGTTCCGATGACTTGGGCAGAGAAGGACCCCCCAGCACTTGACACCAGCAGGTCCCCCTTCTCAGCTGGCACATGTCCCTCAGATTGTCATGCACATCTGGACTCCCATTGCACCCTAAATCTGCCCCAGCCATGCTGTCACCCCATGACTACCCCTGCCAGCACTGGGTCCCACAGTCATGTGTGTCATCACCCCCAGTCTCTGTACCATGCAGAGCAGATTCCTGTACCATCAAACTGGGCTCCTCTTTGCTTCCCACATGATGAATCTCTGCTCTCAGGGTTCACCCACAGAGCCCAGCACTTCTTTGCTAAGATCTGCTTTGAGATCTGTAAGGAAGCCAGGAGCAATTTTGCTGAGCAGCAGCTCAGAGCTGCATGCAAGGAGCATGAGAGGAGGACACTGTTGCTGCTCAGGTGACATGAGACAGGCAGGGCTGACTGTGCATCTTGGTGCTGGTCCAGAGCTGCCCCTGGCCTGGCTCTGCACCTCAGGACATATGAGGGGCCCACACCAGCTGAAGGGCCTGGCCCTGGCCAGCAGTGTCCCCAGAGAGCTGGAGTCCCCATGATGAGTATCTACAGATGCCCAGTGTCTTTTCTTCCTGCTTAGCATGACCCTGACAGAGTTCATAGGCTCATGCCCCCACCAGGACCCTACAGCTGATCCTCCAGGACCAGGTGTTGGGGTTTTAGGAGTTCCCCTTCTGTTTTCCTTTGTTTCTTGAGGAATTTTCCCATATATGTTGCCGGGACAACAAATTGCTGGGTGTTTAGGAGAGACAAAAGACCTGGCCACAGCGGGGAGGGGTCCAACTGGTCACTCTTTTTCACCTGGGCTTGTGAGTTAGTTGCTCTCGGCATTCGGACGGAGAGGGAGAGACTGCCATCGTGTCAGCACTGCAGGTTTCTGGGTTTTTTTCGGCTGCCTTCCTTCTGCCGTGCCTCAGGGAGAAACCCCGGGATTCCCAAGGCCGCCTTTCCCTGCCCCGCTGGGAGCCGGACTGCAGCCGCTCTGCCCCCGCCGTTCCTTTGAGCCTTCGCTGCACGGTAGCCCCGCACACCCTGCCTGCCGAGATCTGCCGGAGTTNCACCAGCAGGGCCACCCCGTCACAGCTCCAGTACTGTCCCATACTGTCCCAATGTCCCATACACATTGCCGCGTGCTTCCAGCCTTGCAGGATTCATGGGCTTTGTGCCCTGTGCAACAGTTCCTGGTTGGCACAGACTATCTGATAGCTACCAACCTGGATCTGCTTGACTTCAGCCAGGTGACTCCAAAGAAGACCTCAGCAGTTGCAAGCCCCATAGCAGCAATCCCAAATCCAGCCTCTGACACCTTAACCACCCATCTGTGCCTCCCCTGCATCCAAGGCTACCCCAGCAACAAGCACCCAGTGAGCTGCTCAGGGTCAGTGCCCACAATGCAAGCAGCTGGAAATCCCCTTTCCTGCCCCAGGGCTGACTCAGCACCCCGGGGGGCTGTTTCCCAGCACATGGTCCCCTTCCTCAGTTGGGCCAGCCAGAGCATGCGGGGAGAGCAGCCTGGCTCCATGGAGCTTGTTAACAGCCCTGACCACTGCCCCCTCTGAGAGCTTAATAAAAGCAGCCCATGTACAAGCCCTGGATGCTCTGTGCTGCTCCTGGCCAGGACAGGGGCTTATGCTGCTTCACTTGCACATTTTCTTCTAGCAGGTTTGACGCACTGCACATGTGCAGATCATTTGTCCACATGGATGCAGCAAACTCCAGAGTGGTGTTCTTGCAGCAAAGGCTGGAGCCTCAAGCAGAGTTCTTCCCTTCTCCTTTTGAGCTGCTGAAAGGTAAAGAGAAGAGGGGGATCTTGGGGTTCATAGTGGACTTGGAGGCCCAATGTTTGTTGTGAGTCTAAGTTTAGAATCCCTGGAGTCCTTCCTTGTGATTGACCCACAGTCACTGAAACTCATGGCCAGGCTGTCCCAGCCTATGGGTGCCAGCCCACAACCCCTCCTTCACCTTCCTATGACCCAGGAGAAGCAGATACCAGGCTGAAATGGTGTGATCTCCTGTCTGAAACCTGCTTGGGTCCCCACAAGCAATGCCCGAGGAACCCCAAACAGCGCTGCCTCCCCACAACATATCATCATCTGTAGTGCCCACTCCCCCAACCCCTCAGGCCTGAACTGACAGGTTTGATTGCTGGGGGCAACCTATCTCCTCCCGAAGGTCTGGTGCAGGCTGTGGTGAACTCAGGATGAAGCCTGGAGTGCAGTGTCCCAAGCAACGGTAACCACCAGACCCTTCCCAGGGATACACCGAAATCACAAGTCTGGGTAGCAGGGAGCTCAATCAGCACCTTTTTTATTAATATGCATCATAAATAAAGAAATAAATAAAGGCGAGACACCTCATTCTAACAGGGAAATACAAATTAAATATGGTGCAACATCCGCTAAGCGATGTACAAGCAGGAGGTAACCTAGCAAGACCAGGGCCCCTTGCCATGGTGAAGCCAGCCCAGGCACGATGCTGTGAACAGCGTCAAGCCGGCCATGGCACCAAATACTGGCATGGCCTTTCATTAACACTGTTCCCCACCTGACAGGCAGGTGAAGATCCCCACTACAGCAGGCGGCATGAACATGGCAAGGAAGGGGTTGACTGGCATTGCCTCTACCAAGGACCCCAGGACCTCCAGTATCCCCTTGTGTTTGTGCACAACACTTATCCCCCCCACCCCACGGCACTGCTCAGCAAGACCAGAAACCCTGTGCCAAAGGGAGCACCACCCCTCCCTCCCCAGGCTCCCCAGCTCCCTCTAGGAGCACCCCCAATCTACATAATAGGGCTGGGAGCACTGCCCCCAAATCCCTAGCCCAGTCAGGGACCCTGCCCTCATTCCCTCCCCTCCAGCGCCCCTCCACTGAACATCCCAGGGCTTCCCAGGCACTGGTTCCCTGCTCAGTGTGGAGTGCGCAGGGCCTCCCCCCAAAGCACCCATCTCTGCACAGGGTGGCACTACCCATCCTGGACCTACGTAACACTGAACATCCCCGTGCCTTCCTCACAACCCCACACACCCCTTTGCTCCACACGCACACACATACCCTGTCCCCCTCCCCTGGCTGTGGCCACGCACAGCCCCAGCCCTGCAGTGTGTGGCACTGCCAGGCCACTTGTCCTGGTACAACCCACCAGGAACCACTACAGCACACTAGGAACGGGATGCTCCAGTGTGGGGGAGCCTACCTTGCAGTGCCCCATCAAACACCAGCCCTCAGCCCAGCCTCGAAGGGACCCTGCCAACGCAGGGTGCTCCCACCCCTGCGGCTGAGGATGCTGGGGATGCTGGAGGCTGCAGACTGAACTGCCACCCCCAGGGAGGAGACAGCCAGCATCCTGCACCCTCCAGCATCCAACAGCGGGGCAGCGCTGCCCTGGCAGGGACTGCTTGGGTTCCTGTAATGTACAAGTCCATGGCCTGTGGGTGCTGGAGACAGTGTGGGGCGGAGGGGGGGTCAGGCGGTCCCTGGTGTGGCTGCATGCATGGCGATGCCTGGCAATACGAGGTGCAGCTTGCAGAAGACCCCAGGGGGCTAAGTTGGCCTTTGGCAGCTGCACAAGGAGGAGCAAGAAGGAACCACCTACGGTTACTGTATTCTGTAATGGCAGGAAAAGTAAGAAACTAGCAAGAAGCTGTGTATGTTCCTCTGGCAGGGTAGGCTACCCCAGAGGAGCCTCAGCAGCCCAGGGAACTGTGCTTGGCCTCCTAAACGTGTCAATAGTCCTCATCCTCGGGGTGGGTGACGTACATGATGGGCACCAGTCCCTTCTCGGAGCCAAGGCTGCACTGCAGCCAGTCACCATCCACCTTGGAGATGACCTGCAGGATATCCCCTTTGTTGAAGCTCAGTTGTCCTGCCTCAGTGGCAATGTGATGGCAAAGAGCTTTCACCTCACTGCAGGCAGAAGGAAAGTAGAGTTAGCTCACCTCAGGACACTCACCCCACCCAGGGACCACCATAGGCCCAGAGGAGAGAGGAAAACAGCCCATGCTTCCCTCACCAGCCAGGCTCTCAACTGCCCCCCCAGCTCCCCACCACCTGCAGATTGTGGAGTTGTGGTGGACGGATGCACAAGCTGCATCAGTGCCCCAAACCATTCCCTGGTCCACAACTACAAAGGGGGTCAGGCAAACTGCAACAGGTAGAACCGTGCCACCCTCAACCTACCACATCCCAGCACCTGAAGGATTGACCGCTTGGTGCCACTCACCAGGTAGGGTGAGGAGACATCCCCCGGGCTGGTCGTGCCACAGCGGGTGCCTCAGGTGGTTCTGAATGGGGAGGGTCTGGCTCCGGGGCTGCTTCACGCCACATGCTAGCCCCAACTGTCTGGGCCACCAGCTGGAACACGGACTTGTCCAAGCTCAGCCAGCCAGAGGGCAGCCTGGAAGGAGGAGACAGAAGTGGTCAGTGGCAGGAAACTGCACCCAGGGAAACAGAGCAGCTGTTTTCACGGCAAACCTTAGAGGTTTGGCTTCGTGCACAAAGTGCACAGCTAGGCAGTGCCCCCAGGTCTCCAGGAAGGGAGGGCTCAGCTGTAACACCACAGCCTGGCCTGGGAAGGACATTTCCAGTGGTCATTTTCAGGAGCAGTAAGGGTCTATAGAGGGAGAGGCAGTGCAGGGAGGTCTCAGCTACCAGGGGCAACTTCATGCCTCCCCCTCACCTGTTGTGAGCAACAGGGATGGCTCTGTGTTCTGTGCTCAGTATGTGGTTTTGGGAGGGATGAGGTGAGGATGGGGCCATGTAGCAGAGTTTAGATGGGAAGGCAGTGGTAGAGCTCAGACAGAAGAGGAAAGCCTATGAGATGGACTGAGCAAGGGTATGGGAAGAATTAAGGCAGGCTGGCAGGACTGAGCAGGGTCACAGACCCATGATGTACCACCATGGCGTAGCCCAGCGGTCAGCTATTGGCCTGACTTCCACCTGTACTGCCACACTCCAGGTTAACCAGCCCTTCTCAGCCCCAAAACACCACTGCCCTTACCTGTTCGGTTGCTTGGGCTCTTTTTGTACCTTCCTGGACCCAAACAAGTGTCCCCACTTGATGGACTGGCTGCCCTCTGATGCACTGGTGCTGCTGTCCTCTTGGGGGGCTGCTGCTGCTGCTGCTGCTCCCACTCTTTGCTGAGTTTCCTTCTCCTTGCTGCGCTTCAGCTCTGTAAGCACAGAGTCTGGGGGGCTGCCCATCCAGAAGGGCCAGCTCCGTTCCTTCACCTCTTCGCTGACTACTACCTGCTGAGGCTTTTCCAAGGGCTCTTCCACAGCTTCAGGACTTGGCTTGCTGGCTGCCTTGGGCCTCTCCTCCAAGTTGCCTTCAGCAATGGGACAAGCCTCTGCACCCTCCACCACCCCTTCTCGGGGAGGTGGTGCCCTGTGGGTCTCCACCGACCTGGGTGCAGAATTCAAAGCCACCTTCTTCTTCTCAGAGCGGATGAACTTCGAGCCTTCGGCTGAGCCCTCAATGTAAATCTGAGAGGTCTGCATGAGCTGGTACCACCAGCCTGCCTGCTTGTCCTTCTTCCCCTCCCATGTGCTCTCTTGCATCTTACTTTGCTCTTCCTCCCTGTCACCTTCTCCGCAGGAGGCCCCCACTCCCTTGATCCTCTTCTCACTCACAGCTTGCTGTGGGCTGTGCCCTGGTGAGATGTCACCATCTCTGGCACCCCCTTGGCATGTTTCAGGAGCGGTGCTGCAGCCATCTGGATCCTCGCTGCTGCCCCGGGTCCGCATCAGCTGCAGGGTGGAGTGCACGGAAAGCAGCAGGTCCTGCTTCACACGCAGCAGCTCCTTTTGCTGCTGCTGCTCTTTGCCCATCTGCATCAGGTGGTGCTCGAAGAGGAGGTCCAGGTTGAAGGGCAGTAGGGAGAGAGGCTGAAGCAGGAGCAGGAGCTCCTCAAAAAGAGGCTGGCACACGCTGTGAGACAGGCACAAGAAGCCCACTGGCTGGTAGTGTGCCAGGATGATATCTGTAGGGAAACAGACATGAATCAGAGGAGACGCTCTTGCCACCATTGCCAAGCCACCATGAAGCTGCTGAAGCTATGAGGAAAGGAGATGGACACCAGTTTTTGGTCAAACTGTGAGGCTCAGGCCTGGGTCAAGAAGTGTTGCTATTGTTCAGCCTAGGTGGGACACATGGGCTGATTTCCCATCGCAGGACTCTGCCTCCGAAGACAGACCTAAGGCAGAAGCTACCGTATAGCCCACCCCTTGCATGTCACTCACACCACGTCGGCCTTCTTATCACAGTAGTTTCGAGTCCTGTAACAGGCCAGCGTGATTTGAAATGCCCTCCAGCTGTTTTGTTATTTGTTAGTTTGTTATTGTTCCTCCCCTGAGAGGTCTTTATTGGCTTTACTATCATGTATCTTCCTTTCATGATTGGTTAATCCTGTTATCTCTACCTCATGATGTAATCCCTTAAAACTGACGGCCAGAGAGCAAACCGGGGTCTCTCTGCTTAGCCTTCCTTCAAGCTAACTACCTCTTGCCCCCACAGGGCAGGAGGGAAATAAACTTGGACTGTAGCTAACAGAGTTTCCAACTCTTTCTCCTTGCCTTCCGCTACTGGCTTTAACAGCACACCTACATGCTGTTGAGGAGGCGTTGGGCTGCACTGGTAAACTGAGGCACCCTAACTTCAGTTACCATCTTTCAGTCGCTGGCTCATACGGGCAATGGACCACGTTCACCTGTGAGCCAGGCTGGGAGCAGCCTGGCCTGCAGAAATCTACAAAGAAGCACCAGTTGCTCTGTGAGCTCTCAGCAAACTGGCCCAGACAGAGCTCTCCAGTAGTGCCTGAAGTTGGACCTGCCTGGCAGACTACCAACCCAGATGACCTCTGCCACCAAATGCCATGGAAGTAGAATGGGAATAAAGAGCATGAAAGGGTTGTCACACGTGAAAATTCTATTCTTCAACTTCTGGAGATGAAGAAGGAGCTGCAGATACGGCCACTACCAGTCCCCTGCAGATAGAGGTATTAGGGGTAGCTGAGTACAGTCTTTTCCAGGGACCTGTCAGGGCTGAACTGTGGGTCTTAGTAGAGAATGAACTAGCATTTCTATCTGTAGCATTCATTGTTCACTTGATTTGACCACATCTGCACCACCCCTCTGTCCTGCTCTATTGTCAGGTCTCACTACCAGGGAGAGAGCTGGGAATGGGACTTGTGGCCTCAGCCCAGTGAGATAACAAATTTACACCACAGACAGGACTTGCACCTTACCTCCAACTCCTTTGCTTAGCTCTCATCCCCCTGTCAGCCCCAGCTTTTGCTCACACTTCCAGCTCTTAATGATGGCTTGGAATAGGTGGTTGTCTTCTGCTTCAGAAAGCCATGATAAGCACAGATCCTATGCTTCTATTCTATTCTATTCTATTCTATTCTATTCTATTCTATTCTATTCTATTCTAATTCTAGTCTAGTCTGCTATAAAACAGATACATCCAGTAAAACCTGCTTTTTGTTTGTCAGATTTTCCTTTCAATTTCTTTCTGTTTCCTGTGCCTGAAGAGTTTCAGGTAAGTGTGCACATCTCCAGGCATACCAAACTCTCAGGCACTGGGCAGGGAACACAGAAATTTGGAGAGCCTTAGATCTGATCTCCTGCAGATAGATTGAGGGATCTGCCTTGGATAGTAGCTGCAGGTGGGAAGGAGAATGGAGGTCCAGGCTCAGGTGGAAGGAGCTGCATGGTACTTGGACTTCCACCTGGGATTTCCCTGGTACATTGAGACTGTGTATAGCTTAGTCCTTCAGCTCAGGGCAGAGACGAGCAGCCCAAGCTGAGAGAGCAACAACAGCAACACATTTCCATCCCATGCTCTATTTGTGTGCAGAATTTGGTTCCCACTGCAGCCCACAGCCCTCAGGCTCTTACCTTCATGGTTGTAGAGGTGGTTGAACCAGAACTCCAGGGACCGGATACTGCAGGAACGGAAAATCAGCAGGGTAAGAAAGAAATAGTGAAGATCTATTCACCCCATTCATCCTCACTGTTCTGCCACAAGAAGTGTGGCTGGAAAAGGGCATTTACAAAGCATGAGCTTGTGTGTGAACCTCAGGGAAAGGACAGTGGCTCGGTCCCATCAGCATGCCCTGATCACAGACACCCAGCCTGTCACCAAACATCTACATGGCTTTACATGTGCAGTTGTAACCCTTAACAACCCTGTTAAGATTCCTCACTATTCTGCTCCTATGTCCTTGGTAGAGCTTTGTTTTGCTGAGAAGAGGCTGCTGTGGAAGAGGCAAGTGATTAACAAAACTAAGACCAGTGCTGGTGGGTCACCCCAAAATATGCTGGTATCCTGTGCCAGCAGGGGACAGCTGAGTCACCCTGTGTGGGGAGAGCAGGGCAGAGCTTGTTCCTGCCTGTAGGAGTTCTACAACATCTGGAGATCTTGGGAACTCTGTTGGCACTGCCAGAGCTCTTGCTGACCACCAGAGAGGAGCAGGGAAACACGATCCCAGCAGCACTTCTCCCTTCACCCACGAAAATGTATTTCTCCCTTCCTCTGTTAAACACAGCATACTGTGCACATTCATCCAAACTGGAAGGGCCAGTCTGGAGTCCTAGACAAGGGCAATTTCTCCTTCGGATCCTTGCCTTGGGAATGCCTTGGGATCCACTGCAGCTCCAGGAAACAGTGGTTTAAAGAGGGATTTCCAAGAGTAATTCATGCGTGTATTATGTCTAACCTCATATGAAGCTGGACAGACAGAGTTTTCTCACCTAATGTTTTGGGGCTAAAACAGACTGACCCTGTTCTTCAGCTGGCTACAGCCACTCATTCTCAGTCCTGACCTGGAAGGGGAGGGTTTGATCCACCTGGAGTTCGCTGGGGCTTACAGATTCTTCCTTCCCTTGCCTAATCCTGGGAGGTGGCTACCCAGGTTCCTAAGTTTTTTTCATGGTCAACCGTGCCTGCCTGCAGTCACAGACCAACGGCTGCTGCCAGCCCTGGGCAGGGACATGCAGCCACCCCAGGGGTCCTGCTTACTTGAGGAGGCCAAAGATGAATGCGTTGAACCTCATGGTGTGGTTGGTGAGCTCTGTGTACTGGCTGATCTTGCTGTACAGGCTGTGCAGCAACTTCGTAGAGGGGCCTGTGGAGAGAAGCAAATGGTTGAGATAAGTTGCGGTGAGCAAAGCCAAAACTGCACCACAGGATGGAGCATCAAGGCAAGATGGACGCTGTCTGGGTGTCCATGTCTGTGTGTGCTTTGCCTCTCCACCACGCCAACACGAGCTCACTCCGTCCCAACACTTAACCACACGTGGGAGATGGGTTGTGGTCCATCCCTGACTGCCACTCCAAAACTCTGGGAGAGTTTCAATACCACAAGGACCTACCTCCCACACTTCAGTGACAATCGCAGCCATTGGCTCAAATTCAGCATGTAAAGAGAGTATTGTGCTGCATGCTTATAATTTGGGGTGCCTGCAATCATAGAGATAACCACAGAGCTGAAGATTTGCCATAATCCAGCTATGAGGCTTCCCAGTATGATGGAGAAACCAATGTGGAATTAATTTTGTTGGGTTTCTTTTTTTCCTTTTTGTTTTTTAATTGGTTTGGCCTGTTATGGGAGAATTTGCAAATTTCAGGGGAAATGCCAATAAATGCTTGGGCAGAACAGCGCAGTGTCTGTCCCTTCTTGCAAGAGCCAGTCAATGTGCACCCTGTTCCATGCAGGAAAATGTGTGTTTTGCACTCCCATCCTTAGAGCCAACCTTCCCCAGCACCTCCCAACCACAACTACCACAGAGCTGCAGGCACTGCTGCACAACATCCATACCTAGCTGGGTGGACGCCTCCACCACACTCCAGGGGATGTTCCTCCTCTGGCCAATGATCATGTCCAGGACGTAAGCCTTGAGCCCATCACTCAGAATGTCCCGGACAGCTGGGCACAGGTATTTCAGGATGAGATGCCCCACATTAGGGCTCACAGAGCTGTTCCCAAGTTTGGCCTAAGGGACAACAGGCAACAGGAGAGTGTTGGTAACTGTTTTCAAGGTAGAGATGGCAGTCAGAAACAGTTCAGCCCCACTTGCCCACTACAGACACCCAGCAAGCAACATCCAGGCTCAGCAGCTCCTTGAACATGCAGGGTCTTTGCTTTCACTCCTGATGCTTCATACACCACTTCTGGATTGCTCTGTGCAAGGTCTTCCCCAGGCTGGGAAGAGGCAATGACTTTAAAAAAGAATATCCTAGCTTGGGAAGAGGATATCCCAATTAGAAGGGATGACGGGTTCTCCCAAAAGGTGTAACCAGGCTCTCCTGCTGGAGGAAGAAAAGAGCTGGGGATTTTCCTTCTGCTGTAGATTTTCTTGTTGCTAACTTTGGAGCAGGAAGCACCAAGCCACATAGAACTACCAGGTCCGAGGGGTTAAGGAACACTTAACTCAGTGACATATCAAGCTCTAACTCCTAGGGATTACTATAAATAAACAGGGTGAGGGCAAAACGGATGGCCAGAGCTCAGACTGAGGTGCAGAGGAAGCATGTAAGAGCCCAGCACCAGCAGAGAAGGAACACATTCTGCTGCTTACAGCCTTTGAGCTGCCAAGGGGGTCTATCCAAATGGGTCAGGCAATGGTGTTCAGGGCATAGATTTTACCAGCTGAGCTGGAATTATACTGACCAGTTGGCACAGGTTCACAAAAGCCCTGAACTGAAACTGAACTTGGCTCAGGAATAATCCTGTCAGATCCACTGAGCATGGCAGCAGCAGGGATGGATGCTGCCTTTTGACAGGTGAATGCTCAGCCCCTGGCACCCTGATGCATAAAGAAACCCAAGGTTAAAACCACAGCATTGTCTGATAAGCAAATTAATGGGGGAATGTTGCAATTATTCCCCAAACCTACACTGTAAGAATTGGAAATCCACAGTGAAGCCCTAAAAAGCCATGGGAATCTCAAAAGCTCCAGTTATGTTGCAGAGCAATCTCTGCATCAGCAACAGTCGTAATTAGGGGAAAATTACTCTGGGCTCTGAGATAAGATTGAATGGTTTTGGAATCTGTCCCAGTCAGGTTTCTCCTTGGGGATGGCATGCCAGGGGAGTTGTCATGTCCAAATAGTGTCACATTGCTGCCCAGAGCCGCCTGACTGAAGCCGAGCATTTGGCATTGAGAGGAGGCACCACAAACATGCTGGGTGTCACAGGACTGCAAACAATGCCTGGTACAAACAGAAGCAAAATTGCTCTGCTTCTGTGTTATTCCAGAAATGGGGGAATGAGGGACCACAGGCCAAAGACAGCCAGCCCCAGGGCAACCTAGATGCACTCGTGTGTTAGTCCAGAAATGGGAAATGAGGGGAGCACAGGCCTCACACAGCCAGCCCCATAGATGTACTCTCAATACAAGAATGTATTCCTGGTAAGGGGTACCATGGGGGTGACCAACTGCCCCAGATGGACAAAGACTGATGCACTTTTTTATCATTATTGAGCCCTGTGAGACACTGAGGGATGGGGAACACTGCACTGTGTCCTGGCACCAGTGCCAGGCCAGAGTGTGAAGGAGGGAGACACAACTCTCCACCGTGTGAGAAAAAAGAGTGGTGAGCTGCATCAGACCAGAAGGGCGGCTGGTCTGGTATTTTTTCTTATAAAGAGCCATAGCAAGTACATAAGAAAGAGTTAAACCAGAGCCAATATATATAATACTTACCCTTTATACTTTCACAGCCTACAACTACTTTCAACTCAGACACTAAGCTGGACATTATTCCTAGGTGTTTAGTAAACATCAGTGAATTTCCCTGTGTTTTTCTGATCTTCCTTTAAATACATGTACTTACTGCATCATGCAGCAGGAATTGTCACAGATTTACTATCTGCTGCATCTGCCATTGCCTTTGTTCGATTTGTTCTTGGTACTCCTGCCTTCATTAGATACCCTGGAGTTTTTTACTGGAAGAGAATGGAGAGGCAATCTTGCTCCATTACTCTCTGTGTCACTCAGAATGTTGAATGCTAGACATACCTTCACCCCTGGATCCCTGCTGGTTCCAAAGTGAGCCACAATCAGGTCAACAGCGGTGTTGATAGCCTTCACCAGACCTAGAGGGAAACAACAGGTCAGAGAGCTGCCTCAGTGGCTGCCAGGACAGACCCTGACAAAACACTCCTTGAAGTAATCAGCTAGGGGCACTGCAAGCCCATGTCTACACACAAGCCCTCTCTGCCAAAAAAACATGCAGAGACTCTCCTAAATCCTCACCAAAACTGTTCCTGCTGGTTCCAGCACTCACCTATCAGCCTGACAGTAGAATGACCTGTCAATATTCCAAAGGGACAGGGACCATCACCTCTAGACACCATCTCCTGAGGCAGAAGAGATGGGATCTGAGGCAATGAGTCTTTTGCTGCCTTGGTGCCACTCAGTGGCAGGGCAGAAGCCTTGCATTTGGCAGGTTCTGTAATGACTTTCAGTAACAAGCCAGTGGTGTGTAATCTGACATCTGCACCAGGGTAATGTGAGAACAGAACTGAAACAGAAGGGAAAGCTGCCACCTGGTAATCATGAGCACATAGCTGGCAAAGGCATGGGAACCCTTCTGCACATTCCTTGCCTCTGAAATTATAACAAATCAGCTGTCAAATACCCCATCCCCAACCGTGCCCTCTAGCATGGATCCCACCACAGCCGTATCTTGTCCTGCCCTGGAGGACACCTTTCTCCCACCTTTTAATATAACTGATATAATTTTATATTACTTGTGTAGGCTTGAACAGACTTTTTACCTAAATTACACAATCTCAGGTTAGCACATCTGCAACGTCACACAGATACACACAGGTCTCCCCTTGTATGTAGAGCCTGAGGTGGCAGCATGCCCTGCCCTAGGGTCACATTCCCGTGCCTGTCTGCTCTCTCTGCCCATTCTTGTGCACCTAAGATCCTTTCTAATCATATTTCCTGGCACAAGCAGCTCAAGCACACTCTGTGCCATATTGCATGGTCCACCAGAGATGCATGGACTCACCCTTCTTCTGCAGCAAGTCGATGGAGATGGACTCTGTGTTGCCATCCGGGGAGAGGCAGAACTCAGCAGGGGGTTTCTCTGCTAGCGAGAAGTAGTCAGGGAAAAAGTCATTGTAGGTAAGCTGGAGTTGCCTCATAGACTGTCCTGTGGGGACAACACAGAGGGGACAAGGATCAGCCCCAATCCCTCACACCAAAGCCTCTTTCATGTTGTTTGCTTTTCCCAGAAGCAACCTGCACCAGCAGCAGTCTTCATGCCAGCCTGTCCTCTGCTGGGACAGCAAGGCCACAGGCTTGTTCCTGCCCCAGCACTGGCTTGCAATGTGTGCCTGTACAGTTGATCCCCATGGCCTTCCCAGTATCCATATCCAGCTTGACTGGGGGCCAAGGGGCTCTGGAAGATGCTGTGGGAGGTTCACTCTCAGGGGCTGGGGCTAAGGGAAACCTTGCTGCACCAGAGTCTCCATGCTGCTGCAAGCAGGGTAAGAGTCAGCACAGAGAATATCATTACTTGTCACACACAGGCACCCACAGACAAGAAGCTACTATGTTTGCTGCCTGTCCTCTGGGATGGCCTCTGTTTTCAAGGGGTGACATCCACAGGAGTTCTCCCATGTGCTTGACTTCCATCTGTTGGACTCTGGGCTATGCATCTTCCCTTGAAGAAAGGATGGAGAAAGTGTTTGTGTTGGCAGAGTGAGGTGTAAGGCTTTGAGGAACTCCCTCCGTGGCTTGAGGCTAGCCTGAAGAATGCTCTCCCTCTCACAGACGGATGATACTGCTCTCCCCACAGGACTCTCGGAGGTTCAGTCAAAAGCAGCCTGCCCCTGTCAGCCCTTCCTGCAGCAGTTTTGGAGGACAGGGAAGACCTTAAGGGCAAAGCGTGGAGAAGACAGAGTCCCATAAAGGCTTTAGTGTTGTCAGCTGCCCCGTGAAAGCTACAGCTCAGCACCCAGCACATCGTCTGGGCTGGGGCAGATGGTCAGGCACTGTGGGGCACAGACCCAAGATCTCCAAGGGCCCCCCCCAAACTCCTGTGTGAGACAAACTACAATCTGGCCACAGCCCAGGAACACTTCTTGAGGTCTAAACGGGCTCTTGGGCCATTCACTTTGCCCTTCAATGCAGCTCAGAGCTGGACGTGACTGCTCTCACCTCATGGAGAAGGGAGGCTCCACAAAGATTTGAACCAGTGAAGCAATTTTCACCTTCTTCTTGAACCCTCCAGCCCCACTGGGAATGGATGTATCATCCCTCCTGCTCCAAGCAGGCAGAGTAGTGATGAATCCAAGCTTAACCCGAGCCCCAAGGAAACTGAGCCTGAGTCCCACGGTCACCTCCCAGGACCCCCCAGCAGAAAGGTGGTGCGCACCGTTCAGCTTGCAGTGGAAATGGCTGGTGCTGAGAGCGCCAGGCAGCTCAAAGATGGGGTTGCCCCGGTTCAGCCGAGGCTCTTGTTGCCTCCTGTCCAAGCTGCCTGCTAAGCTGGGCAGCCCCGAAACACGGTCCAGACCCAAGGGGTTCCTCCGCCTGTACTCCCGCCACTTCAGCGCTTGGGGGGAGAGGTGGTTCGCTGGGATGCCGCGGGCAGTGAGCACCAGATGGGACGACGAGAGCACACGGGAGGATGCAGAAGGGAAATGGGAAGAGAGAGGAAGAGAAAGGAGGAGGACAGAGAAAGAGAGACAGCACATTACTCAGAGGTCCAGCAGCATTTCAGGACATTAGCACATGCACATGGAGACAAGTAGAGGCCACTGCCTGGCACAGCAGGCCAGGAGCTTGTGTGCCCTCGTGGCTGCAGGCTTAGAGGCAGCAGATTTGGGGTGCAAGCACCTGGCATGGGGTGCTGTAAGATCAGCAGCCCACACTGCCCTCTCTGGAGACAGGGTGTAGGAGTTGGGACTGGAGGGACATGCTCTTAGTGTAGGTCTTCCTGCAGCACCTGGATGCAATTTTATCCTGGTCTGTGGCTATAAGAAATAGTGGTACTATAGGGAGCAGTCATGGCTGTAAGGAGCTGGAGACGGACCAGACCAGCAGGTCGTAGAGGATGGGTACCTACCATTGACAGGCCGTATTCCCATGCTGCTCAGGGGACCAGAGCTGCTGGTCTCACTGCCACTTCTCCAGTGGGAATCTGCATGGCCTCCTACTCGGCTCACGGACATGCCACCCACCGAGAGGGGTGGGAGGGACCCACTGTGGAGTCGGTATTCGGAGAGTGGTGGGCTTGGCTCCAGCGGGGCCTCCTTCTTGGGAATCAGCTTGGGGTTCTCCTTTTGCCTCAGGGTGTCAGCTTTGGTGGCTTTGGAGGGCTGCATGGCACTGACAGCAGGGGATGACCTCGTGGGAAGCAGGTTGGCAGAGATGGGGCAGGACCTGCTTCTGGGGGGCTGGCTGTCTTCAGCTCTGTCTGCGGTGGGCGAGGAAGAGGAGTCCACGCTTTGGAAGAAAGGCACGTTGCAGCGCACGGGGGAGTAACTGCCCAGCGGGGACGGACGGGTTGTTTCGGGGCCGGGCTTCCTGATGCCCCCATCACTGCGCGAGGCAGCTCCGTCTGCTGAGCGCTGGGTCACGAGCGTGCCATGGGCTTGGCTCCCCGCCACTGCCGCCTGCTCTGCCGAGGTGGCCAAGGCTGAAGACTGGGAACATGAGATCTGCTGGCTGGCAGGCCGGTTGCTGGACAAGTTGTAGAGCTGGGAAAGGCTGGAGGCAAAATGGCTGTGCAGGGCACGTGCCTTGGGCGGCTTGCTGAAATGGTGCTGAAAAACAAAGGGCTGGATGGGCAGCGTCGTGGGACGCTGGTCCTTGCTGTAGCGTACTACAGGCTTGCTGTCTGTGCCACCACCTTCAGGGAGAGAAAGGGGAAGAAAGTGTGAGGATGGGCAGAGCGACACTCATCCTCAGCCAAGCAGATTGCTGGCAAAAGGGAATGTGCTCTCTGCTGCAGGAGGAAAAGGGTGAGCTAGAGGCCAGTTCCAGAGTGGTTCAAGTCTGAACTGGTTATGCACACCAAGAGCTGGCAAGATAAACGTATGTGGCCCCAAATGCAGAATTTCCAGCAGAGCACTGCACCAGGAGCTTGTCTGTCCTGGTAGGGTCACCAGCTTCACATCCTTTCCCAATGCCTTGCCCCCTGGACAGCACAAAGCCATGGTGTGAGGTGCCTGCCCTTGAGCTGCCTCTGCCCAAGCAGTACCACAAAGTCAAGGCCCAACACTTTGTGGTACAGTCAGATTTCTTATCTGAAAGGATCTGACTGTCCCGTCCCACATGCACTACAGACTTGCACAGCCCAGCACAAAGCATTACATGCAATAGCACTGCAGCTCTGCATCCCCCATCGCGATATATTGGTGCTGTTGCAAAGGCTGCCTGCTTCCCTTTCTTCCTCCCTCTTCTTTCTCTTGTAACTTGTCCTCCCTTTGGAACACAGAGCTTCCTTCATCCCCCTGCCTCTACCAGACCTAAGCAGGACATTCCCAACATCATGCCTCCAACCCTGGAAAGTGTCAGTCTGCTCCAGCAAATGATGTACTGGGATGTCCTGAGGGAGTGTGGTGGGCTGATCTCCGTGTGTACATGCCTCCAGCTCCTGATGGGGCCACAAACATCCTGAGGGACACAGCTGTGACACACTGTGCGTTCAGTGCAGAACACACACAGCACTGGTTGCACACATGGGGCTGACTGAGATCCCTGACCAGCTCTAGTGTTACCCAGTGTGGGGTGTTCCAGACCCTTCTCCCTGTAGCCAGCTTTTAGCAGGGCTTGCTTTACCTCTAGTCCCTCTCAGAGCCTCTGGGCTTGCATGCTGCTCTGGGCTGGAGCAAGGCAGATACGCCTCCATCTCCAGCTGCAGGCAGAAGCTTCCTCCACAGCCCTGGTGCCTGCCTTGCTGTCACAGTGCAGAGGGAGGGACCCCAGCAGAGTGGTGGGCAGCAAATGCTGGGGTATATTACCCTGAAAGCTCCTGTCTGCCCCCTCCTGCCTGAGCAGGGCCCGCTCCTTCCAAGCCCTCCCTCTGAAGCTAAGAGGGCTGCTCCCATGCTGCCCTCTCCCAGCAGAGACCTGCCTTCACTGCCATCCCACACCAAGCACACACTCAAGGCTCAATAAACAAACAGGACAATAATTAAAAAACTTTTGCTCCAAAGGCCAAAATCTCTCCCACCCCTGACATGGCAATAAACCACATGTTCTTAGCTCCTGCCAGAAATTTTCAGGACATTAAGTGGAGACAGTCTGGTTTTTGACATGGCAGAGGCTATTTACCACAGTGGTCTGGTCAGAGGCATTTTAGAAGGGCTTTTATCTGTGAAGCAGGTGTAAGACCTGCCTAGGGCAGAGACAGGTCTCCCACAATGCTGGAGAAATGGTCATCCCTCCAAAGGGAGTGTCACACAGCTTCCTCACGAGGACAAGTGACAGTAATATCAAGGTGGAAAACAACTCACATATTACAGGATTCCCTAGAGACGTAACTGTGACAATGGCTCTCCACGGGAACCTTTGCTGCAATCCACAGCACTGTGGAGGGCATGACCAGGGTATTCCAGCAGAGACACAGGTTAGACTCTTCAGGACTCACACTCTAAGCCCTAGCAGAACCTGTGTGAGCTTCCTGAACCTGCACGGAAAGGAGACTTCTGGCTATGCCTCTTCCCTCTCCACTTCTGCCCCAAATAGCTCCAAAGAAGAAAGGCTGTGACTATGACTCTACTGAGCATCTTCACATCTCTGTCTCATGAGCTAAGGGCAGGTGATTCTTATGGACAAGCACAGTAAATTCCCTGGAAGGGATACAACCCTTCAAGCCGCACAGACTCTCTCAGTGTTAATGCCATGTCCTTGCTCACATGCTATGAAAGGTTTGAACGAAACCTCAGGAGGCTTTAGAAATACAGGGACAAGACATGTACACTGATATGAGACTGAAATGAGCACAGCAAGGCTTTGTCCCAGGGACTGGCAGACTGGGAACCAAACTGCACAGGCACTGGTCTCTTACCACCATGCAGGTTCCCCTGCTGCTCCCCTCATATCCCAAAGAGCTGCCTTTCTTTTTACTTATCCCTTCTGCCTAGTTTGGCTCCTTACCGTCTGCTCGGGCTCTAACATCTTTTTGTCCGTGGCCACTGGCAGAGCCACCCGAGAAGCTGGCATCTGCCTCCGTCAGCAGGGAGAGAGAGGCTTGCTCACCTGCCCCATGCCCACTGGGGACCTTCTCACTGGAGACCGAGTCTTTGGCAGAACACAAAGCCTGGCTGTCCCCAAAAGCATGATTCAAACAGAAGCCTTCGCAGCTCCGGTTCAGGCCGTGGATGAAGGGCATGGGTGGAAGACTCTGGCTGCGCCGAGCTCTTTCTTCAAGGAAGGTTGGGCAATCCCGCTGAGTCTCAGGGATTGGAGAGAACTCCAGGGAAGAATCACCGCCAGAGCGGAGCGGTGGGGAGGTGCCGTTCTTCTTCCGTCCTTTAGCCAGTTCAGCGAACGATGTCACCCTCTTGGGGGGAGAGCTCTGGATGGGTATTGCTGGACTTTCACTCAGCTTGACTGGACAGCTCACCATGCGCTCCAAGGAGCCCAGCCTGCTGCCAGGACTCCTGTCCAGGTTCTGATCATAGCTCCGGGAGCGCTGCCGGCTTGTGTTGAGGTTCGGTGGTGACACATTGACATAGACCTGACCCTCAATCATGTTCTGGCTGGAGTCTCCCTTTGGCTCCTCTTCACTGCACTCTACGCTGCCTTCTTCTTGTCTCAGGTCAGGCCTTCTAAACAGATAGTATTCTGTGGGCTGGGCTGGGCTACCCTTGGTCTGGTCTTCTGAGCAGCTAGTTATGGAAGATCCCGCAGGGCTGGGGGATGACTGGGAAGACAAGTCACATGTGACTAACTTATAGTAATTCTGAGTAGCCACAACAAGCCGTGCTTGGCTCTGGAAGCAGGCAGTGAGGTCTGAGCTCTCCGACGTGCAAGGCTCACAGTGGAGGTGGTAGGAGTTGCAGTTAGCATCAAGGACAGGTGAGGAGGAGTGTTGACACCCACACACCTTCCCTGAACTCTCTGGGTTATGCGACTCGCAAGACATCTTGGATTCAGTGGGTGATGAATGTAAATCCAGGTAAAAAGCTCCTGTGTCTGAGTGGCTGCAGAAGGAAGAGTCACAGGACAGGTTAGCTGAATTCAGGTTGGATTGAGACTGGCCATTCATTTTGTTGTAGAGAGCACTGAAGTTCACCAGGACCCCATCAGAGCTGTTGCAAGAAGAGTCACTGATGTAGCCCATCTGTTGGTCAATCACTTCAGACTGACTTGATGAACTGTAGCAGCGACAGTGCTGGATCTCCGAGCTGGAACAACTGCATGTCCTGTGCAGGGCATCCTGATTCCGCAGCGATTCGCCCGTGTTCTGGTTCCACTCCTGGTCACCACTGTCAAAGGAGAAGTTGGAGGAGCTGCCACGATGGCAGCTGCATTCATCCAGCTCCATGCGTTCCGAGGCCTGGTGGCACCTGTTCGCATTGTTCCTCTTCTGGATGTCGTCACTGCTGAGTTTGTCCTCTTGCCCGTCCACCACACCAGACCGGCTGGCCATGTTCCAGGATTTCACAATGTGGTTGGAGTCATGGAGGTGGAAAGGGGGCAAGGCCAGATCCTGCAGATTGAAGGGAGGTTTGCCATCGACAAGTGAGTTGTGAAGGTGGAAAGATTTTTGACCCAAGTCATCCCCAAAAATGTTGAGGTCTTCACCCTCACTCAGCAGGAAAGGGTTGTGTCTCTTACTGACACTAGGGACAATCAGATCCCTTGCTTTTCTTTCTTTGTTGTCTGAGGCCTCTACTGAGGTTTCAGAGGTCTGGAGGAAGCTGCTGTACACCAAGGAGTCAGTCTGTGAGAGGTCTCTGTCTGCGAGGGCAGAGGTGCGAGTAATGCTGAGCTCTGGCTGGCAGAAGGGGTTGGTCCTTTTGCTCACGGAGCAGCACTGTCTATCGGGGACCTGGCAATGCACCAGGGGAATGTGATGGACAATCAGCGTCTCACCAGTCAGTTTGGGTGGACTATCCATGGTGAGGAATACTCTTCAGGGCATCAGTGAAGCTGGTACCACCCATGAACAGGTAGGGCTGCACATGAGAGGCAGGGAGGACACTTCTCATGAGGGAATTCAGATACCTACAGAGAGACAAAATCACAAAGGAAGTCACCTCTTGGGAAAGGCAGTGACTGTTTAAAGCATCCTTGGTTTGACTGAAGATTTCATGTGTTGACAAGGATCAAACAGACTGGTTTCTTGTCAGCACAAGTACCTGAGCACGAGGTCCTTCTTCTGGGAAACAAACCATCACAATGTAAAACAAATACATCACCCTCCATGCAGGCTTCTGGGACAACACTTGTGATTCCACCTGACCCCTCTCAAAGTTACCTGAAGAGAGTTACTGATTTCAGTCAAGTGGCCAAAGGGCTGCACAGGCTTTGGGCCAAACAAAGACCTCACTGCAGATGGCACTGTGTGCTTACAGGAAAACAGCACAGGGTATGAAGTGAAGCACTGCACTCTGGTGAGAGCAGTCTATCTTCTCACACCGGATTGAACATCTTTGCTTCCTTTTAGATACACTGAACTTTCCTTCAAGAACCAAACACAGCAAGGTCTTGCAACAGACACACAAAAGTCCAGGCAGAGACTGGAAAGCAGGAGCAGACTGGAACAGAAAAGCAGCAACAGTCATTCCTCTCCAAAATCCAGGAGACCCCATGAGGTGTTGAGCCCTTTTAATGGTGCCAGAGGAACATGCCAAAGTATGCAACTACTTATGCACACAAGGGCCTCTCCAGTGAAAAGGAGTGGATGACTTCAGTGCGGCCATGGGGAGCCACTGGCATTGGTCAAAGAGGTCCCATACAGCCCACTGGCTTCTGCTGACCTTTTGCTGATGGTGAAGCCTCAGCTCAAACTGGTCCCTCCTGTGGTCTGGGAGGGATTCATATCTCTGTGCCACATTATCTGTGGCATTTACCTGCTTATCTTGTTCCCTGCTGCACTTCACAACAGTGTGACTGCCACGGTCCCAGGAGCCATAGAGGCAGGGCACTGCACAGGCAGGGCACTAAGAGCCCCCCTCTCCCTGTGTTCAGTAAATAGCAGGTTCTCATAGAGTCAGCAGAATAACAAAATGGTTTGGACTGAAGGGACCTTAAAGAACATCTCGTTCCAACCCTGCTGCCATGGGCAGGGACACCTTCCCTGGGACCAGGTCTCTCAAAGCCACATCCAACCTGGCCTTGAGCACTCCCAGCGTCAACAACTGGGCATCAACAATTTCTCTGAGTAACCCATTCCAGTGCCTCTCTACCCTCACAGTAAAGAATTTCTTCCTAAGATCTAATCTAAACCTGCCATCTTTCAGTTTAAAGCCTTTCCCCATTGTCCTGTCACTCCGCTTGTGTCAAAACTGCCTCTTCATCTCTTCTTGTAGATGTTCACCAGCACTTGACACGGGAGAGCAAAGGACAAACTCATTTCTCCCTCCCCACCCAACCCAGAGGTCCAGCCTACAAGCACCTCCAGCACAGTCTGCAAGGAGTTTTCCTCTTCCCTTCCCTTCTACATATCAGATAGTCCAACATAGACAAGTGCATGGGCGGGCAGCTAAGGCAGCAAGGAGAGGGAGAAACCACAAAAGACAGCAGTGATCCAGGATGAGTCTGAGAGATTAAAAAATGACCTAGTGCTCTCATGGATCTACCACTTGTCTTGAAAACCTTGGCCCAAGCACCCTTGATCAGCATTACACATCCTGTAACTCATCCAGGCATCCTCAGTGCTCAGTGCACCCTGAAAACTGCATCCTTGGGTCCTGCTCTGGACTCCAGGACCTCCAACACTGACCTGCAGACTCCAGAAAGTGGTATGCACAGTGGCTTTTGCCTACCTTACCCCAGCATTTGTGACTGTGGGGTGATAATGGATTTGGAGTGGACCTGCAAAGGCACATGGGAGCCCAGGAGGGAGACTGAGAAATGTGGGTTAAGTGAAGTTGGAACAGGAGCTTAAGCAATGAGACAGCTACACAGAAACATCAGGAACTTAACTTCTTTCAGCCTCAAGGTGTAAGAATAGCAATTAGAAGATGATAAAAATGACCAAAAGAAGTACTTTCCTCCCACGCACAGCAGTGCTTCTCACAGACACAGGATGATGCTGGCAGGAAATAAAAATACAAAGATGGAAACAGAGCTAATGTTTACAGTAAACTCCCAATAATGCAAAAGTTAATGCTAACACCAGTGTCAGAGAACAGACAGGCCTTCTGGTAGGTGCTGCCAGAGACTTACACGGCCAGGACTCTCACCTACATGTCTGCTTCTCCTGGCATGTTTCATTCAGGTTTAGGCTCTGAAGAAGAGAGATCACCTGGACCACTTGGACCACATCCAACTGGACTATTAATTGTGCAACCCTAAACTATCCCTCACCTGTAGTCTAGCTAAAACCTCTATCAACCTTTACACCCCTTTCAGTGACTCCTCTGTCTTACAAGCCTTTGTCTCCTTTCCCACAGCTGCTGCCACAGAGCCTGATCTGTACTCAGCCTAGATCCTGGGGGACAACTTTTTTTCATCAAGGATTCCTAAGATCCCAATGCTCAAGAGCCACTGTGGATAACAGCAGCTCCTGACCCTGAGCCTAGAGCACACATACACACACACACTTGCTGGAATGGTGTCCAGGTCCCAATTTGGACCTCGTGCACCACTGATGGCACAGCAGGAGGTCTGAGTTTATCTGAGTTTATTTCTATTTAACTCAGCAGAAGCTTATCCTGTCTTCCCACCCCTGCCTCACAAGCATTTTGGGAAAAAAAGCTGGTCCCCCATTGCCTATCTACTCATGTAGCCCACCCCTGCCTTTGCTACTGCTCCTGTATCTGACTGTAATGCTCAGATCACACCTCTCCACCAGGCTGTGCTGTATTTCGAGTGCCGCCACAATGCAACCACCTGAAAAGCACCGTTTTGAGGATACAGACAACGATGGCAGCACACTCCATTGCTGAAGCACCAGTTCTCTGCTGCCCCTGGGAAATGGCGGCTTGGAGCAGGCTCCCAGCACCAGCACCCATCTGCTGACAAGCCCCGCACACAATCCACGTCAGTGCAGAAGCTGCTGTGGGAGGACAAGCCTCGCACAGACACACTTTGACATTTGACGGCAAAATGTCAGAGCTGACACGCAGCCATTTCCCATCTGTCTCTCCAGTGCTCTGGCTGCAACACGCGGCTCTGCCCAGCTCTCTGGCTCTGGAGGCAGCACAGGCTCCCCGGGTGGGCTGTGATTCACTGGCCGCCACAGATGCTGCAGCAGACGGCTGCCCATCCTGCCTGCACCCACAGCCTGCTCCCAGCACCAGGCTCCGAGGTGCAGGATCACAGGTGACATGCAGACAGCTCTGGCCAGGAGACATTCTGATGGCTTCTCTAGGGATAGGCATGACATTTGTGCTGTAGCTACTCCTTTTCTCTCCCTTGCAACACCTCCTGGCTTCCTCCAGACTTAGGGGTGCTGGCAATGGCACTGCCAGCATAAGGATTATTCAGTTCCCAGCACCAGAGTATCCTCCCTGGCTGCACCATTAGTTGACCCTTCCTTATTCTGGAAGACTGTAGAAATATCCTTCCTCTTCCTACTCAGGGTCTGCTATGCTGGGATTGACATCGGGGAATAAAATGCAGCAAGCAGATTAGTTTCAGATTTTGCTGGTTTTAATCAGCTCTTTGTAAAGCCCTCACTCCCCTTTTGCAACAGGAAATTTGCATATGTGGATAGGCAGTTCATACCTGAACATTTTTTGCCATACCTGAACAGTTCATTCTTCTTATCATTGTGCTGAATCCTGCTCAATGCTACACACACAAGAGCAAACACAGCATCCAGCCTAGAAAAGCATGTAATGGCAGTGCAAGGCAGGGAGGCACGCAGGGAGCACCACAACTCTACACACGTCTGTACATCAGCCATTTTATTTTCAAATGTCAGAATTCTTGCCTTCTCCATACTGACACCATCTGCTGCAACATGGCAGATATGGGTTGTTTATTCAGGGAGCTCTTCCTTGAGGTGCTAAGGATTACCTGGAGAAGGTGAGGGCCAGGCTGTGGATGCTTCACTCCAATCAGGATAATACAGAGCAGACAGAATGGTTTTTTGTGATGCGCCTACATTTGGTATGGAACTGCTCATGAATGATTGTACCCCCATGGAAATAAATAAATGCAACAAAAACTCCTCAGCTGCAGCAAAGCTCTAGGTAAAAAGCAGGTGAGTGCTGAGCAACAAAGGATGGTTCAGCACTGATCTGAGAGCCACCTACCAGGTCATATCTGTGCTTTAGAGAGGAAGCAGCATGCTGCAGGTAAAAGGAGCATGCAGAATCCTTTGGGCTCTGCACTTCATGCCTTTTAAGTCCTTGCTGGCCACTACGCAGAGGCCCTCAAATCCCTCTCCTGTCATACCTCTAAGACTGAGGACACTGTGCTAATTTAAAGGTGGTCGGTGCAGCTTCATGACTCCTCAGGTACAAACTCCTGCCTCTGCAGCACTGCTGAGAAGATGCAGAAGCCACCAGACCTGCCTGCAATTGCCTCTAAGGGCTGATGAGTTACATGTGGTGGTTGCACACCTCCAGGCATACTCTCATCTCTGTTATGGCTCCAACCACAATTTTGGAGTTTTAAAGCTGAACCCTTAATATCCCACTCTTCTCAGAGCTGTCCCCTGTACACACGTGGGGCAACAGGGTACAGCTCACAGTAACACAGGCTTCCTCATAAAATGTAATACATTGGAGGAGGCATGCTGAGATATAAGAGAGAAATGTGATTTTAATGTAAAAAGACTGCACATAGAGCACAGAGGATGAAGAAGCAGGAGCAACATCATCAGAACTGTCAGCTGGAGGCAATGCTGGCTTTTTGGAGGATGGCTTTTCTGAACAGATTATTGTTTCTACAAACCTCAGTCACTTTATCTATGGAACTGAGTGTCCAAAGGAAACCTTTAACTGTGAGGGTTACTGCTGACTCTTTCTGTATGGCTGTGGTTTCACTGTCATCATCACCTTCCTCAGAGGGACCAAAATTCATCATGTCACTCAAGGGTGAAATATGCAAAAACAGGGTTAAAAGCTAGGCATTCAGTCTCTTAGAAGAAGCAGAAAAAATTCTTTTGTATTAGAGCTGCTTGTTCCTTGAGGGTTGTTCCATGTGAACCCCTGACTCCCACAGTGCATTTGCATTAACATGCCTGAAGAAACCACACAAAACCCTGCAAAACAAGCATCAGCAGAAGTGCTGCAAAAAGCAATGGTTTGTGTGATCTTGCAGACAAAGGCACAATACAGACATCTCCTCTTTGCTCCACAGGGAGAGATATATTCAGTTTACTCCCTGTATGTCCACTTCCACGCAAAAGGGCTGGGAGATTAATCCAAACTGAAAGCCACCCTTCAGACAGTGTGGGGGATCTCAGGGCTCACTTTATCCAGCACCAATATTGCAGTTTATCCCTGCCCTGGCTCTGCCACTCCAAAAGCTGCCAGAAAGCACTGGATGGTTTTAAAAAAAAACTTATCAGGAAAATTCCAGGAAACTGGAGGGCATTCAGGGAGCAGCATCAGAGAAGAGGATGAGGTGAGTTGGATGGGGTGAGTGGCCTGGGGATGGGTCTGAACCATGGGAATGAGTAAGCAGAGGGTGGAGGTGAGGAAGCCTGTAAGTTGTTGCAGGATGGGTCTAGTTAGTGGTATTTGTTTGGACACCTGTTTCTTTCTTGCCAGCTATTACATCTCTGTCAAATTCACACCTTCATTAAATGCTTTATTAAATCATCCAGTGTATTTAATGAAAGAAAATGTATAAAAGGAAATGCTAGTTGTTTGACTCATCCTAAACCTCCAGCTCTCCTTCCCTGCCTCAGGGAACAGGGAGCATAGTCAGGGTGGTCTGCACGCTCCCAGGATGAACATTCCAGCCCTTTATGTTTAAAGGGAGCTGCAGAAAAATAGAAAGACTGAATACTTCCTAAACTTCTGCCTCAGCTCAGGTTGGTTCCTCTTGTGGTGCTGTGCAGTGATTCCTGAAAAGACCACTTCCCTTTTCTTTCCACAAAGCCCTGCCTTAGCCAGGGCTTTTTCCAGTGGTTTCCAGGACAGCTTGACTAAGCCCATGATTAATGTATCATTACATCCCAGAACTATATAGGATTATGATGTGTTCCAAATGGAAACTGCAGCATGTGACCGTCAGTCACAGCCCTTGTGCTGCTGGCAGAAAGGAGCTGCATGGGTCAGGGATGAGGAGTCACCAGCACACACAAAACTAAGCAATAGGTGTAGTGTGTGTATTCCTGACGATGACATAACCAGCATGAGGCAGGTACTGCCTCCCGGTCAGAGGACAAGAAGCCCCAGCTGCTCTGTGCATTTAGAGTTACACAAGACACCAGAAATAGCTCAAGCAGCAGATCTATACCAGCTAACACGGGAGCCAGGACAGTGACCCAACCAGTTTCTCCCATTTCTGTGCTCCCTTGCTCTGTGACTCATCATCTGGCATGTGGCACTCGGCAAGAGCCATTTACAGGCCATGACTCAGAGCATCCACTGAAGTGCTCTGGGATGGAACCTGCTCCTCCTCCTCCTCCCTGCCCCAGCCCCCAGCACATATGCTCCTAATTACTTTATGCAAATCCGCAGAGAAGAAAAAGACTGATGTTTCTAGCTGTTCATATCACGCAGAAATTGCTGCTGAATTAAACTGCAGACACGGTAAATCCTTTCTTATCACAGACACTCTAGTAGCAGCAGCAGGAGGAGGAGGAGGGACTATGCTTGTATAGCATCTTTATGCCTGAGCACTCTGAAAGCTTCCTGAAGATCTTACGACAGCAGAAATCACACAATTCCATTTTGAAACATGGATCTGCCTGGGTGCTGGAGCTGGGGTGTTGCAGGGTCACCAGAGCACTCAAGAACCCACACAGAAGGAAAGAAAATCTTGTAAGCATGTGAAATTTCTGGGCACACTTAGTATCCAAAGATGCCAAGACTACCCCTCCCTAACTGCACAGCTTTGGTTAGGGCTTAGTGAGCCTGACCTAATGGGTGGCTTCCCTGTCCATGGCAAGAAGGTTGGAACTAGATGACCTTTAAGGTCCCTTCCAACCCAAGACATTTTATGCTTCTATGATTTATGGCAAAGTAGGACTGTCAGCTGGCTGCCTCATCAACGTGCTCCTTCTACTGACCTGCCCAACTGAGGGCCCCAGGAACCAGCAGCTGCAGCTGAGTGGTGACAAAACCACAGCCAGCAGCTGTGGGTGAACCTGAGTCAAAGCCAGCAGAAGTCTGGACTGAAGGTTTTCACCACCAGCTTCTATGCCTGGGAGCTGTGAGCTCAAAACTCTCCACCACAACAGCCACAGGAGGTGGGGAATGGAGTATTTGGCTGAGAGAATCAGGCATCAAACTCAGCTCAGCTTCAAGAATCGAGGCCAGCTCTCTGACCTGTGCCTGCACAGGGTGGCAAAACTGTTCCCTCGGTCTGTCACAGGGCTACATGCAATGGTGAATGAAGAGCAGTTCTTGCTCAGTCCACTGCAGGGGTGAAGGCTCCTGAGATGACGTCATGAAGTGCAGAGGACACAGATGCTTAATATGGATGGAAAAATTCTCAACAGCACTGGAGATTTCTGGGCTTGCTGGAGGTCTGTAGCACCCCTATAATTAGAGTCACAGAATCATAGAAGGAGCTGAGTTGGAAGGGACCCATCAGGATCATCAAGTCCATCTCCTGGCCCTGCACAGAACACCCCAAGAATCACACCACTGCAGGGAGAAAAGGCTTGAAAGTGGAAAATTCAGTGAGGAGGAAAACCAGAGTTGTTTTCACTCAAGGTGACCTGGTAGCTGGGGGATGCTAAGAATATTTAGTGTGGGAAATTTCATGTATTGTGTTTGCTTTGAGAAATGGAATTTCTGTAGAAGACAACAGAATCATGTCCACGACTTAAACTTCATTCTTCCCAGGTTTGAGCCTCCCTGCTGGGAGAAAGAGAGGTAAGAAGCTTGGAAGTTATGGAAAGCACAGAACTGGGAAGCACTGCACATGGGCCAGGCCCTTTGAGATGTTGAGGCCAGGGAATGGGCCCATGTGCTTTCGGCCCCTGCTAAGATGGAATAAGCTTAGCAGGGTATGTGTCCCCATCTGTTTTTGAAACCTCCCAACCAGTGAGGTGATGGGATAAATCTACTCTTTGCACTTCAGCTGCGGGTTGTGGTCACCTTGGTTACTTGCATCTATCAGTTCACACAACCCTGCACCAACCTTTGGAAAGACCTCTCAAACAGAAGTGACAAATCACTTGCATTGGATTTTCTTCCCTAACCCTTACTGGAATCTGGCTTCAGGCAACAAAGTGTTAGCCAGATCATGGCAAAGCAGATGACCTACTTATCCAAAGCTTATGGGAGGATAATTTCAGGAGCAGTCTTCATCTGCACAAAAAAAGCACACGAGGCCAGCTCTACCTCAAGTAGTCCTATATCCTCTACCACCTTCACAACTTGTGGAAAAAAGATGAGCTAAGTCCTAAAATGGCCAAAGAAAGCCTGTCTTCACTGTGAACAAGATCTTGCTGCAGTATAGCTCAGCACATCCATACAGACTCCAACCACTTCATGGCTGCACATCTTCCCTATTGCTTCCTTTCTGTGCAGATGAAAACTGGCATTGCACTTCTGTCCAGACTATGCATTGCAGGAATCACAGCTGCAAAACAATCCCTGCAAGAACAAAAACCCTCCTCGCACAACAAAAGCATCAGTGACCACTTGAAAAAGCCTGACAAATAAGGAACTCAGGATAACTCAGTAAGAAGAGGCTGTAAAATGATGTTTACTGTCTCTTCAGCCCAGAGTGCCACATATGTAGGAGTTACTCACTAGCAAGTGAAAAACAAACATTTCTGGGATGGTGGATTGCGATGTACAGCCTCATGCAGAAGCAGAACAGGCAGCAAAGATGGCTACAGGGGAGTCAAGTAAAACCACAGCCAGGCCAAGCTCTTGAAGTAACAAAATATCACCCCAGAAGCCACTGTAAATAAAGCAGCTAGTGATGTCAAAAAGCACCAGCAGGGTTATTTTCAGACTGGAACACAGCAGTGCTGCAGTGGTTTGCTGCCACATCCCAGTGAGCGGGAGAAGCAGAGCAGGTATGGCATTACCTAGGGGTGATGGACATCAGATCTGCCAGGCAGCCTGAACGCCTGCATCTGCGGAGCTGTATTAAATGATGCAATCCTACACGGAATTTAATGCACACTGCGTGCAAACAAATCAGGAGCACCAAAATCAGGCACAAACAGAACACGTCCCAGTAGCAGCCTGCTTTTACCTCTTCCACACTGCACATCTAAATGGTTTTTCAATCAGCAGCTGCAACCAACAGCTGACTCCTGCTAAGGCTGCAGGAAACTTTAACCCTTCCTAGCTCTAGGCTGTTCTACCAAGACCAGAAGAAATGCCTGGATACACAGGAAGACATCTTCTGTGTCTCCAAGGCAGGAACACACAATGGTCTGGAGGCTGGCAACTCCCTGATTTGGGGATGACAGCATTGTACAAAACAAAATGGCTGAGTAGCCCAATAAAAGCAGCATCTGAGGAGGTAATACATTAAATTTATCCTGCCTTCTGAAGGACATCAAGAACACATATAATATATCTGTTAATCTGATCTAATCTAATCTAATCTAAATTATTTTTATAATACATAATATAATGTAATATAATGTACTGTATATGTATAATACATATGTATCATTTATGATACATACAATATGTATAATTTATAATGTATTGTATATGTATTATTTTTATATATTATTACATTAATATATAAAAATATAACATATAGAATACATTATTTATATAACATATTAATACATGGATATATATAATAATAATAACAGTGATACCCAAATGCTTTTAGACCACAGGCTGGATTTTACAATCCCTTGAAGGCAGCTGAAGGAAAAGATCCTGTAGCACTCAGACTTGAAAATGGAAACTACCTGATTACTGTTAAGACTGTGCATTTTTCTTGACCCTTTTTTTTTTGGCCAGGTACCTGAACAAACCGGTCCTCTGCAATCATGTCTGAATCTCATTTCAGCAGAGTTCAGTGTGAGTAGAAACAAAAAAGGCAGAATGATTCCTGGGATGATGAGACAAGAACTGTCTGATGTAGGAACAAATCCTTGGGCCATCGTGAGATGGCCCAGTCACAAGCCGCCTCCTTCATATGGGAATAGTTTACATTGCAGAGCAGGTTTCATAACCTGCCCATTGAAATTTAGGAGACTATACAATCATCCCTCAGTGTCCCTTTTGGTTTTGGAATTCCTGCAAATTTTTAGAGCTTGTAACTTCCTGAACCAGTGCCTTCCACACCAAATTACACACCACACTAGTAGTTATTTGTCAGTACTTTTGAACATAGGGATCTTTAACTTCATTGCTTATCCTTGGGCTAGGGCAGGGAGAGGATCACATTTTCTACTCCATTTGCCTGTCTTCAGTGTCAAGATTTTCGTTCTGCTCAAGTACAAGAGTATTCCCAGATCCTTGGTCTGATTACCAACCTCTCTCCAAGTGTCCTCTTGATGTGTGGGTGTGTTTGTATGTTCACATGGCTGGCAGCAAGGCAGAACTTAAGAGGATCTGGATGAAACCACAGCATTAGTTTATATAATAGAATATTTTCCATGCAGCAAAACTAACAAAAGCCAAGCCAGAACCTTAATAAAATACTTATGAAGCAGACCAGGCACTCCTAATGATTACACATACTTTCCTTCTGAGAGGGAAATATATCCCTTGTAGGGGCTGGCAACCCAAACCAAGCTCAGTTTGTAAAGCTCTATTCAGGACAGTTTATTTTAGGATATCACTCCACAAGAAAGCTCATGTGCTAATTAGGCTTGGAGTGACTGGGCTCAACAGAGCATTAAGAGTAAACTAAATCTGATAACCCTGGATTAACCAAGGTCTTCTGCTGTGGATGTTGGGCTACAAAGACCTATTGATTAGAGAAAAAAAAAGGAGGGCAAAGAGGGATGATCCTTGACTCTGTGCTGGAAGAGCAGTCAGAGTTCCAAGAGACCCACCAAGCCAGGCTGGATGGGGCTTTGAGCAACCTGGTCTAGTGGAAAGTGTTCCTGCCCATGCAGGGGGGTGGAACAAGATGGTAACTTCAGGGTCCTTTCCAACCCAAACCATCCTATGGTTCTGTGAGCAGTCTGCTTTTAATCACTTCAAGGGTGTTTGAGAGAACTGAGGAGACACCTTAAGACTGCAAGGCTCCCAGATCTTCACAGACAGGACACATTCACTTTTAAACGCCTTCTTTCTTGAAGCTGTTGCATCCTTTCTGGACCAGAGAGAAGAAAAGTAACTGAGAAAAACGTTTGCCTGCGTTAAGCCCTTGCACTGAGATGGGCCTTAACAAAACCACCAGGTTTTAAAACTCTGCAACTTCTGAACACATACTATAAATACACTGGGTAGTCTTATTCACAAGAATGCCAAGCCATTTGGGAATACTGCTGGGCTTTGAAGTTTGAAAGCAAGATTCACAGACTAATTAATCACAGTATGTGAAAAGTATTCCTATTATCAGTTTCAAATAATCCTCCCTGATTTCCTGGAGCTTTCACGTTACAATCAGGGCACCTCATAAAGCATTATTTTCTTTCTCTAGATTGTTCATTATTTCATATCACAAACCCTACAGTTTCCCATTTACCACAAGTAACTTCCATTTCTTCAATCTCTCCTCCTACAAGCATTTTCCAGGCACTTGTTCAGTTTCCTAGGCAGTGTCTCAACTCCCTCCAGCTATGCATTCATGCTTCTGAGCTGGGGTGACTAATTTCACACAGTTTTCCAACTGGCAGCGGGATTAGAAGCTGTAAAATAATTTTCCATTCCATTTCTTATGTACCCTAACATCCATATGTACATGCCCACCAGGTAATGTCCCTTACGAGCAGGGTGACAATCAGTTACTTTTTGCAGTTTAATGACATCAGTTTAATGACTTGGAATGCGTTTAATCAGTTTAATCTCTTGGAATCTGACAAAGTGTATTTTTGTGACTATCTTCTCTTACACACACTTAATGTAACTTAGCATCAAGCTAAAGAATTTAAAGATTTACAACAAGACTAGCCTAGAAGAAACCAGGGGATTATTTTTACATATCTGTTCTCTGAGGAAAGGAATTTCTTCTCGTTCCTCTCTGGAGTGTGGGTTTTGGGGGTTTGCTCTCTCAGGCTGCACAAATTCTTGGCCTGTCCACATGCAGTTTCTCTTTGAGGGCCCCCACAAGATAAAAGGGTCCTCCAAGACTTACTAGGGTCTGGGCTGAAGGGTATTTCTCTGCAGTGAATTTGCCTCACTAAAGCAGTGAGGCCTAGTGGCCAGCACACTGGAAGGAAGATTCCCCTTTCATTTTGAAGGGCAGGCCGAGAGGTTGCTGTGGTTTTTCTTTTCAACCTCAGCTCATGTCAAGGGGAAAGCAGAAACAAGGCAGTGGACCAAAATCCCGGCTGTTGAACGTGCTCTGGTACAGAGGGGAATCACTCCTCAGTGCCTCTGGGACAAATACCAACGCATCATTTCAGTTTGGGGTGTTTCTCTACCCTGGGGTACCAAATCCTGTCACCAGCACAAAGCCTGGGAGAGGTCAGGGTTACGGAGATGGAAATATTCTATGGAGTCTCTGAAGCTTTTGCGAAGTCACCAAGAAAACCAGAGATTACAGAAACCCTAGCGGGTCAAAAGCGATTCTCAGCATCTCAGCCAGATATGGCCAAGCATAAATCGAATGGCTGTGGCTGGAGCACTGCCACCTTTGTGCATTAACCACCCCCATGGCATTGCTTGTCAGTGCCAGGACACACCTGCTTTCTTGCAGTTTCCCCCCTCCTCCTCTCCTACTGTACTATGAACTGGCTGGCCCTCCTGACCAGGGTCAGGGATGCCTGAGGTCACCCTGTGCTCCACGCTGCCTCACCTCTCCTCTGATCCACTGCTCCCTCAAAAACAGCCACTCTGAGGAGCACATGGGAACAAACAGGCTGTCAGGCTTACTGTAATAAGCAGTCACCACCTTCAGAGTGCTTTATGAAGACAGTAATTATAAATAGCAGGTGCCTATGGAAATGAATGGGCATATGAATGGAAATGAATGTGAGCTGAAGGCAGGAGGAGACATCTGGGTAAGGACAATGCTCTCCTCAACACCATTTCAAGCACTAGGACCTGCAGTTGGAGGACAAATCTCAGCAGCAGGGTAAGTTAGGTGCCACTGACCGTGGACAAGCGAGAGCAGCTTGCTGCCAGCAGGAAATGGCTAAGTGCAGATGCATGCTGAAATCTGCTTGCTGGTTTTCTGAAGGGAGCTACAATCACTGCTCAGGGTAAGACACACTTGGGCAAGAAACTCTTTAGAAGCCACTACAACAACTCACATGAGAGCAAGTGGTGAAGGAGAGGTCAACCAGAGTAAGCCAAACCCCAGGTGGACGTGTCACTCCAGGTATCAACCATCAGAATGAATTAGGCAAAGCCAAGGAAGATACACCCTGTGGGCCAACAGCATCTTGGGACCAGAGATAAGAAATATTTATTCCTCCCACTGGAACTTCTCCTTGTGTGGGCTTATCATTCTGCCACCTGAGTTACTGGAAAAGGTTTGAAGGTGGGACTACAGGGAAAAATGCCGTGTAAGCAAACACTGTAATTAACCTGCCTGCTAAGAGCAGAAAATTGCACTAGCACAATTATCAAGCCAGGTCATTCTCCCTGCTAAGAAGGGCATCTGGGAGTAAGCTATGCTATTTGAGCTTACACATGACAATGAAACCTGAGGCACATATCCCTGCTCTTTGCCATGGGAACTCCAGAAAGGGACCAAAAGAAGGTATCCTGCTAAACAACCAAGGTAAACTGGGCCTACAGGCAGGAGGAGACGAAGTAGCCATGTGGCTGGTCCTGCACCAGTGCAGGCAGAGCATAACAGAGAAGAACGAGCTCACTGAAAGCATTCAGGGCACGTTCTTCCAGAAGCGATGGCAGCTACTGTGAGTTTTTACAGAATAAAGTACAGTTCTGGAGTCAAACTGATGGGATTAGTATAACTGGGTAGGGAGCAAGGACTCTAGTCTGAGGTAACAGTGGGTCTGAGGCAAGTATCAGGTGAAAACTGTCTAATTGCCAAAGTTTTCCATACAGGCTCTAATTTAATATTTTTTTCCCTGTAACTCCCAGAGCAGGAACTACCCTCTTCCCAAAAGGAACTGCTAGCATTCGTACACTCTGAAATATCCCTGACACCGTCCCCAAAAACATAACAACAGAGCAGTGACACTTGTTCTCTGCTTCCAGAGAGCATTTTGTGTGGGAGCAGAGAGTGGCAGTTTGGTGGTAAGGCCAGGTTCCTATCACTTGCCAAGGGTCAGTACAAAGCATTGCTGCCATCACCCAGATATTGATTATTTATCACTCAAAGATACTGCCAGCCCCACACCCTCAGCACTGCCCAAAGACCAACACATGGTCTCTCTTCCAAGAGTCCAAACTCAGAACTTGAGCCTGAGCCAGAAGTTGCCATCAGCCACATTATGGCCACTCACCTACATTACAGCTCTGCCTTCGCCCTCCATCCCATTTACAGCAGTTAACAAACACAGTGGGTTTTGTTTGGGTTTTTATCCCTCTATCTGTTAATATAGCAACTGTCAGCCTTGCCCAGTATAAAGTACTTGCATGTGTCTGAGGGGTAGAAAAAATAATTATCTACATGATCCTGAGGCTGCAACACAACTGTGGTGGGGAGAGAAAGAACTTGTGGACCAGCCTGCTTTTGTGCTCATCTTAACAGGTATGTCCTGGCTTTGACCCACTTCTTTCACAAAATGAACATTAAAATTATTTTCATCAAGAGAGAAAACTGGAGCAGAATCAAAGACCAGAGGTATTTTAACAGCCCATTTCTTTCTTACTGGAGAGTAACCAACTTACAGATGAGTGTGAGGGCACGCAGGGAACCTGCTTGGCAGATAATGTTGCAAATCCCTGCTAAGACTCGTTACCACTACAGCTGTCATTGATCACTGCTATGGATTTCACCCCCTGCCAGCCAAGCTCCCTCAGTTTCTTCAAGCCTTATCCTGCAGCCTCTCACATAGCTGGAATGGGGTGGGCTTCTGGCTCTTCTGGTCTTATGGACTGGACAGCCAGAAGAACTTTATCCACATCAGAACGCTCCCCATGAAGCAGCACAGGTAGGAGACAAGTGAGGTTTTCCACTGCTGGTCAGATTTCAATGGTTTCCACAAGCATGAGGACAAAATCTTGTTGTCCAGTACTGCCCTTGATTCCACAACTGACAGGGAGGTACCTCCAGCTCCAATCCTCCACCTCTCAACCACCTGCAGAGATCTCCACATCTCTTACTTTGGATTTACTTTTTTTTGGGTTCAGCTATCACAACTGTGCCTACTGAGATGAGTTTTCACCCAGCACCCATGACACAGAAGTGGCTTTGGATTGAATATCTCAAGCTGACCCAGTTTATATTAAACAGAATGGTAAAAAGCAAACAGAGCTGTAATGAAACCTTTTTAATTTTTAAAGAGCAGATCTCTGGCATGTCAGGGTAAACAGTTATAATGCCAACAAGAACAAAGAGCTTGGAGAAGTACTGAAGAAAATACTTTGAATGTAAGTAAAAAAAAAAATCTGGGTTCACCAAGAAAGATGAGGAGATTTGAAGAGAAAGGCTCCTGACCAACCTGAATGAGTAACCACACCAAGAAGGATATTAGAGGCAAGAAAAACAGCATCTTCAGTGCTGTTTTGGCAAGATGAATATTGAAACTGCAGCAATGACAGTACAGGGGAATACAATGATAATACAGGGGAAAGAAGGTGCAGAAAAGGAAATGAGCTTTTGAGTGGAAACAAATTCAAGAAGATGAAAGCACTCAAGTCAGAAGGACAAGATATTCTTGATCCCAGAACAATGAAAGAATAGCTGGTTGATGGCAGCTGGCAACTGCACTTTTGATAAAAATATCCATTAGAAAAGAGAGGAAGAAGGTGAAAACCATGTGCCTGACAAATATTAAAGGTAAAAGTCTGTAGCTGTTCTGCAAGGGCAGGGAAAGTGACCCACGTTAGATTTATCAACCTGCCCTTACTATTACATAAGTCTTTCAGAAAACACTAGAAAAGAAAAATAAAACAGGGGAATAAATTAAAAACAGAGCAAAGCACAAGGGGTTGCAAAAGGCAGAGTATTGTCTGGGCATCAGGAATCATACCAGAGTGAGATCTTGACTCACCAGAAACATCTGACTGGAAGAAAATGAAGATGTCTGGGACTAAAATTTTGTTCTTTGTTTGCTCTCACAGCCTCAGACACCTGACAGACAGTAATGGAGCTGTGGGCAGGCCATTCCTGAGTTCACAGCATATTCTCCTGGGCCACCTGTACTTTCTGCAATGCAGGTCCAGGTCCCTTGTACCTAGAGATCCAGCTGCATGCTATCTCCATCATCTGCATCAATGCAGTGAGGAAGACACACTCCCGTGGATCATTTCAGTCAGCTCCAGTCACCAGAACCTCTTGCCCATCTTTTAAGTGTCTCAAGGCAGAGATTATCCCTGCACTCCCACTGCTTAACAGATGTTCTTGTAGGAGTGGTATCTACTAGCCAGGCACAGCCTGTATGTCCTGGGGACATCCCCACCCCACACAACGAAGGAGGCTGCATCACCTTCTTTTTATTCCTTTAGGCATTGTACACACAAACCATATATACATGAATTTTCTTCCACATGCTGATACAGGCATATGTGTCCTGTACATTCTGTTGGACATCCTGTCCTCCAGGCACATGATGTCCTTGCTGCACACAGTCATGCTGGGGTTACCCACCACCAACCTCCCACAGGAACCTGCTCTGGAGTAGCACCACAAACCCAGTCTGGTGCACACCTGCAGGAGACATCCCGCTCCCTGCTCCCATCAGCCTGAGAGGGACAGATCCTGGGAGACACGGAGAGGTTTTCCCAGGTCCAAGAGCAAGACAGGGGTGAGAAGGAGCTGCAGTTCAGGAAGCATTATGGTGTTTTCAGGACATTGTCGTCGATCTGCGAGAAGGCAACATGCCGCTTTGAGATTTTGCTGGAAGCCCTCTCCTTCTCACCTGGCACCCTGCACTGAAACTCTGGGTTTGCCTTCATCTCCAGGGATAAAGGCTGTGGAGCCTTGTCACTCCATAGGGATGGAGAGGGAGCAACCAAATGAAAACCTGCAGCAGCAAAATGGTTCCTCTAGAGAACTACTGCAGAAAAGGCTGTGCTGAGGATCACCCCCACCCCCACAAACCCCGCAGGGCTGCACACAGCACTGAACATCTCAGGGAACACAGTGAGAGGCTGAAGAATGACAACAGAAACAACACATTTGCATTCCCTGACAATGACAACCCTGAATTTCCCCTCTGTGTGCTCTCCCGCTGGTCTCTGACCCAAACCCCCTGCTCCTCCAGCTCTGCAATGCCTCTCATCTGCCTCTTCTTTCCACGGTTCCTCTACAGCTCTGCAAAAACATTTACCATTTTATCTACATCTTTCCTACCATCCTGTTGCTCTTTATAGGCCTAAAAAAGCTTTGTTTGAATTATTCTTGGGTCATTGGCAAATGGGAGAAAATTTTTGTGAATAGGTAAGACCTGCCAAGCTCACTCTTCATCAACACTGGTATAAAAAGCTGCAGGTGTGTGGAGATAAAAATGCAGATCTCTGATTCCCTTGTACTCTAACACACCTTTATGACACCCATCAATCCACACCTTGTATGCTATGTTCCTCTGTGACTCCCATTTGCTCCACATCTGCCCAAAATCCTGCAATTGCAACCCCACACGCTCAGCATTTTCCATAACTCCAAAAGACTGAATCTGCTATTCGATTATCTCCTTTTGTTATGACATTCCCATTTGCACATTCCCCTACAGCCATGTCACTTTAACACATATACCAAAATCTCATTCTTTTATACCTTTGCTTTATTGTTCTCACTGTCATGCTGAACATCGCCCCTCCAGCATCTATAACCCTATCCCACATACATCCTTCTCTTTGTTCAAGCCCTCCTCCTATTTGCAGAGGCAATTTAATGGAAGGATTTGTGCAGAGGGTGGGGGAGGGAGGAAGAAGAAGGAAAGCAGGGAGGGAAAAGAGGGATTTGGCTACAACAAGACCATGTAATTAAGCCCCAGTAACTGGTACCCAGCCTGGACCCCTCATTTCAGTAATTAAAAGCAGTAATTCCTCCATTCCTAGATAACCTTTCTCATCTGATCTGTGAAAAGAGGCAGGGAGAAAGCATCCATTTACACAGCCAGCACAGACACACCCTGGCAACACAAAGGATTCCAGCCTGCACAGAGTCCATGTATCTCTTAGCAGAAGGACAGGGTATTTACATGCCATGATATTTATCCTCATGCCTTTTGAACAAATGATTTACCAGTATTAAGGGGAGAAAAAAGAAGGGAAAAAAAAAAAAAAAGAAGCCAAAAAAAAGAGCCAAAAGCCACAGTGACAGCAACCTTTCCTCTGTCTGAGCCCTTTGTCTCTGGCTTTTCATGGAAGCGCTGTCTGTCAAAACAGCTTTTGAGCTGCACAGCAGCATCACCGCCAGGGATGCACGGAGCGCATGGTAGCTGGCGGGACCACAACAATCCGTGTGGGCTCGGCTGTCATGGCAGGCACAATGGAGAGCTGTGCGGAGGCACTGCCGGGGCGAAGCACGACTCGCCTCTGCACAGCCAGCCCCGGGCACGACAACTGCTATTTCACAGCTACAATGGACAAACACGCATTCTGCGCGGCAGCCGCAGCCTCCTCGCTCGCTCACGTCCATGACAGCCACAGCCCGCTCCAAAGCAATGCAGCCTCTGAACAGACAAAGCAATCCTAAAATCCTTAAGCTTCATCGGCTGGCTGGCATCCTCCACAAAAACAAACTGGCCACCGTGCAGGACAACGAGTGGCCTGAAAACCAACAGCACAACTGACACCCACCCCGGTAATTTCTCCATCTCACCTTTCCACAGATCCTTCGTTCCCCGTCTCCTGTCAGCGAACACACTCTGCTCCGGCACTCCTGAGCGCTCAGATTCCAGAAGGCTCCGTGCTCTCTCACCAGGATGCTGTGGGAAACACAGAGTCAATTTTTTTTTTCTGATTTTTTTTTTTTCTTCACAGCTACATCCCTGGCAATGCAGAGGGTCTGCGCAATCACATCTCTGATGCTCCTGCTGCTGCTGCTGTGACGTTGCTGCGTGTGAAGGAGCAAGCATGCCCACAGCACCGCCACTCCAGCTCGCAAGCAGTCCCTGTGGAACCTCAGACAAGGCAGGGGATGGGAGGGAGCAGAAAAGGAGGAGATGGTGGAGGATTGATTCTTGTAGGAATTGGGAAATCAGGAAGGCAGCATGAGGAGAAATAAAAAGATCTAAGCCTGCGCCATAAAATAGAGCTGCAGCATCTTATTCTGTGATGAGGATTTTGGATGCTGTGTGCTTGCAGGCTGTCTGATCTCTTACCCTGTCTTTGCAAAGGAAAGCAAAAGGGACTGGAGTGTTATGTTCCTACTGTTGATAATGGCAGCTAGAACCCTTGGTGATAAAATGGCAGTCTGCAAAGCAACGCACTGGAGGAGGATGGGAAGACTGCAAGAAGTTTCCTGAAGCTTCTTTAAATTTCTGTAGTGCCTTGTCCTAAACAGCTTCACCAGCAGTATCTACACAGCATCCCTGAAATGCAGCCACCTCTGGAGTAAAATGCAACCACCAGCACTTCCCCCGGTGCCGAACCCACCTGGCAGGGGCAGGATGTCTGCACTCCCTGCTCTCACAGGGGACCTCAAATCAAGATCCCACCAACTCTTAGCTGCAGTTTGTGATTAAAGTGCTGCTGGGCTAGATCCCAGCATCTCGGCAAAGCAACCCACAGCAGATCTTCCTACCAGAAACATGGGGTCGCCACCTGCAAAGCTCAGGCTTCTCTTGTTATCTGGAAGGATTTTTCCATATCCCTTTTCACCAGAGGCAGCTGGTGAGAAGAGGTGATGGAACCCACTCCATTGGCAGAGTAGTGCAGCTCCTGACAGGGTGCAGGTAGCTGTGCAAGGGACAAATGTGGCTACTTTTGCTTTTCTACCAGCTGGGGCATAACCACACACCCCAGAAACTCAGCTGCGCTCCGGGCTGTGCTGTGCCGTGCCAGGGAGGTGTTTCTAGCACTAGAGCAGCATCCATCCTGGAGGGACTGCTCACGTTACTGCCCTTCCTCATCCAGCCCTGTGCCTGCAGCCCTGTGCAGAGCCAAGCAGAGTTCAGAAACTAGAGCATCCACTTTGGAAAAAGCAAAACCTGTGAGACCAAAACAAAAGACACATCCTAAACTGAGGCTCCGCAGGAAGTGAGCAGGTCAGAGCAAGGCAGAGAAGGGATAAAATTGTCACACAGACACAAAATTCAAAGAAAGTAAGAACTGCCACACGGCTGAGTACTTTTTACTTTATGCCATGATGTACCCAAAGCAGCAAACAAGTAATTTAACAACCCAGACAATATACAACACTTTACAGAAGGTTCTGCCTCTGGAGAGGTCAACATAAAAAGCTATAACAGAAAAATATTAAGACTTATTACTGCAAGTGGCTGCCACTCATCTCACATCCAAGAACACTACAAAATTTTAAAATATCTCTTCGAGTAACATTTAAATCAGACTTCCAACAGAAAACCACAGGACTGGGGGGTGGTTCCTACCAAGGGCTTCAGAGGCAGGAGTCCAGGACTCCCCCCAGCGCAGAGAGACCGTTCCACTGGGAAAAGAGAAAGGGCCTGGGACTGTGGGCTGTGCACACTGTTTGCAATGCACTGGAGCCAGCATCACAGATGCAGCTCTGCTACTCACCTCCAAACCAAGTGAATGATCCCTCAACCAGTCCCAGAGGTCAGGCTCCACAAGTCAGGTCCTTCCCGAGACATCAACGTATCTGCTCTGTAAGTGGCACTTCATGCTTCCCAGCCCACTGCCTGCCTTTCCTGGGATGCTCGGGACCCACAGCACCAGCTGGTCCTGTTCAAGAGGCAGGGACAAGCCCCTGGGAGGGTGCAGGAGTGAGGGACCTACCTCCATGCCTGGCCATTACAGCAAGCAGAAAGCCAGTCCTGGCAGGCTCTGCTCCAACCAAGCTGCAGTAAATGAGACTATTTACTGTGCTCCCATTTACGTGCAGCCCCAGGACCCCCGTATGGCCAGCCCCATTGTACTGTCAGTGTTAATTAAGGCAGGCTCAAGCAGACATCTCCGGCCCCTTCAGCTGGGACAGTCAGGGAGCAACAGCGAGGAAAGAGCAGGAGAGTTTCAGCTGTGGAGCTCTGTGCAGAACAAGGAGCATTTGTTACCCAGGAGACTCGTTCCCACAGCAGAGAGGAGAATGGAAACTATTTCGGTGCCCTCCCCAGTCCTCCACAAGCATTGCCAATGCTGACGCCAGGAGGTACAAATGCTGGCAGGCTGAGTGCTTGCCTTCCTCCCTGCCCCTGCCACAGGACACCGGCATTAACCAATTCACTGACAGCAATGCCTGTCTACAACTTCCTGAAAGGTGGTTGTAGTGAGGTGGGGGTTGGTCTCTTTTTCCAGGCAACAACTGACAGAACAAGAGGACACAGTCTTAAGCTGCGCCAAGGAAAATATAGGTTGGATATTAGGAAAAAGTTTTTTACAGAAAGAGTGATAAAATTTTGGGATGGTCTACCCGGGGAGGTGGTGGAATCACCATCCCTGGATGTGTTTAAAAAGAGATTGGATGTGGCACTCAGTGCCATGGTTTAGTTGAGGTGTTGGGGCATGGGTTGGACTCAATGATCTTGAAGGTCTCTTCCAACCTGGTGATTCTGTGTGATTCTGTGTGATTCTGTGTCTTGTGTAGCTGACACACACACACCAGAGCAGATGGGAGTCAGGGGGATATGTTCTGAAAAATCAGAGCAATGCAGCAGACGAGGCGCTCCCTAAGAAACACTCCTATTTACACATCTGTTCCCAACATAAACGTCTGTACCCTCCTCCCCAAAATACATTCTGCATGTTCCCCAGATCTCAAACTCACATGGCCTCGACCCTCTGCAGCACACACCCTGACGCATCTCCCTCCCCGATCTGCCTCACTCAGCAACAGTGCAAGGAACTGATGGCCTGTCCCAAAGCTTTGCAGGCAAGCAGGAGATCTCAGGCACTAATAAGGAAGAACAAAGCTCTTTCTTGCAGACTGTCTTCTAGGAGATGACTTCTCTTTGATCACAGAGATGAGTCAGTGCAAGAAGGGGAGCACGGCTGCCTCCACAGTGTCATGCAAGGAGGGAGCAGGGATACTGCAGGTTGGTGACTAGCCTTTTAGGAGAAGGAAGGTGAGAGAGATGGAGGTGACAAGACATGTCTGCCCCTACAGTAACAGGGGTTCCCATCTTGCTTCACCTGGGCAGGTAGGGATAGGTGCTTCCCACAGACTCCAGCACTCTGCAGTCTAGGTAGCTTGGCAGGAGAAAATTCCTTATCAAGCTATGTCAGTCTCACTATCTAAGCATCTCAGGTGTCGGGAAGGATTTTTGCCATCTCGCCTCCTTACCGCTTGCTCCAGGGCTGTCAGAACTGAATGCACAACACAACCTCCCACCTGTGAATTCCAGTAAGGAGGCACATCCTGCTCCCAGTCCTGGGCTGCAGCAAAGCTTACCACTTTGGGGGAGCCACAGGTGCTGCACTCACACTGGACATGAGCTGTACATGTACCTGGAGTTCTTGCTGACAACAACCAGGACACAAATAGATCAACTGGGTGTTAAAAAGCCCAACACATTTTGGGTTTGGGCTTGGGCTTCTTCCTTCATATGCAACGCAGGAATTGGCTGCTAAGGTCAGCACACGCCCACATACAAGAAGAACCCATTCCACTTTTGCCGCAATTGTGCAGTAAAATCACCCACCAGCTGACCCAGCCTCCCACCTATTTACTGCAAAGCTGGTCCAGCGATGCATGAACTGGAAACAGCTCAGCCCCAGATTCCAGTCAGCTGTCTGGGCTGTAGCTCTGACATCAAGCACTGTGCTAGAACAGGTCTTTAATCATCCCTCACCATCAGGTATGGGGCACAACCCGACCACCTCAAAACTGCCAGGCAGCCCCACCTGCTGCCTCCAGCTCACAGCTGTACCCCAGCAAAGGGAGTTGTCTGCCACCTCCTCCTAAAGGGTGGGCATTTTGACCAAGCCCTCAATACTTTCAGTGTGTCCATGCCTCTCAAGCAAACAGAAGGTGGTACAAACAACAGCAAGCTCTTCATCACAGCAGAAAACCTGTGCCTTGCTGTCTGCAGGTGCAACAGCAGGAACATGCCTAGGATACACATTCCGGCCACATTTGTAGCATGGCCTCAGGGACATCTTCACTCTTTCCCATGTGCTGGACCACTCAGGAAGAAGGTGAAAGCAGCTCAGTGCCTTCCTACATTGCTTACCCATTGTTTGTGGCAGAAATCTGAATCCCATGGCAACCCCACCCGGCTCTAACCCCACCCAGGCTGTTTTGGAAATGCCAGAGAGAGGGATGTTGGTCAGAGTTGAACTAAGAGCATGGTCTGCTCAACTGGAGCAAGGGGGAACCAGAATACAGGAGCCAACAGGAATGATGATGAAACTTTATAAAAATCCTCATAAAGGAAAACTAAAATAATTCCCCCATTCCTTCAAGTCCTGTGCTTCAAGGTCACACAGCATCTCTCTGACACACAGAGATCGATACGGGCTGATCGTTACCGACATACGCTCGACATCTTTTCTGCTCAGTGGGAACAGATACAGGAGCTTCTGAACGAGAGGTCAAAAATCCAAATAGACTGATAAAAACATATGTTAGCACAGTGGAAATGCCTGCCCTTAGCCCTCACATTTCCCTGGGGGATCACTAACCAATCCACACTGCTTTCCAAGGGGAACTGAGGACAGAGGCACAGGAGTCTGTGGGGTTTTGCCAGTCAAAGACACATTAGAGTTCACCAGCCCATCATGATGACTCTGTCCCAGTGAGCCCTGCCCACTGCCCACAACAGCAGTACTGATTTCTTCAGGGCTAGCAACCCAAGGCAGGAGCCACACCTCCAAATGAGGAAATGGCTTCAAAAGTTGTTGCTGTTTTTTCAAAAAAGTTGGACATTTCTTGTTGCTTGCTGTCTTCTAACAGAATTAATTCCCCATGTTCAGTCCTCTGATGTTTAAGAACATTCTCTGAATTTCCAGCTTATCTTTATCCATGCACAGCTCACCCCTATTCACTCATGTTCCAAAATTGAGCTTTAACGTCAGCATTTATCCAGCCTGTGTTTAAAGTTGTATCATCTGAGTTCTCTAATCACTTCACATTAGGTAGGCTTTCCATTTCTTTGATCATACCCATATTCCTTCTCTGGACCCGACCCAGTTTGCACACAGCCTTCAGAGAGTGACTGGAAATGTACACAGTCTTCCAGGCAAGGTCTCCCGTGCCTTAATATGCTTAGATTTCCCTATCTCTGCTAGAAATGCTTTGTCCAACGTGTCACATTGGATGACATGTATCTTTTCCATGGCTACATCATGGTAGGTGCTCACAGTTACCTTGTACACCCCTCTGAGACCCTGAGTTTTCCCCCCATCACTGTCACTTTCCCCCAGTGAGCTCCCAGATGGAGTCGAACATTTTGCTAATTTCTCAGGCACACAACCATGCGATTTTGAACTATCCAGTTCCCATTTGTATTGTTCCTTAAGGAATAATCCCAGCTCTTCCTGCTGAATAACACTGAACAGCCTCTGATGACGCTTCCATAGCTTTGTGTCTTTAGGAAATATCACTATTGAAGTCTTACTTTTTAGTGCACAGAGTATTATTTCTGTATTGAATAGCTTCCATTTTGAGGCTGATCTCCACTAACAACTTCCCTTCAAAGCAGTAGTTCCTCTTTCAACATTCCTGTTATCTTCCTCTAGTCTGCTTACTGCCTCTTAGCTCTCAAAGGGTACTTTGGATGGAAGAATTACACATGGATTAAAGAGAAGGCAGGACAGGCACTTGGGAGATTCATTTCAGGTTATTAAACAAACAAAATACTAGCAAATCTCCTGGGAAAAAAAGACAAGACAGGATACTTGTGTGTCCTGCTCCCCCTCTTTGCTGACCACCTGCAACCACTTCTAGAAAAATCATACTGGGCTAGGTGATTCCTCCATCCTAAACACCATCTGAATTCCCAACTTCCAGTACTGAGATCCAATCCCTCCTGGTGCTGGCAATTGATGCTTCACTGCCCAAGAACAGGGGCCCTCACAAGCTCCATAAAAAGTCACAACTACCAGACAGGGCTCGTGCTGGCACGGCTCCCCCCAGGGCTGGGCTCAGTTTCACATACCTCCACACTACTGAGACATCTATGGGAGAACCAAACCCTGCCCACAACCAGCTGTCTGTCTCCAGTCCCTTCCAGCCCAGGCTTCCAGTATGTTTGTACCCCACAGGAGACTGGGGTAACAGGGAGATGTGAATCACTTGGAATTCTGTGGGAAAGGGAGAAATGACCCTACAACCCAGCTCTTAGTGCCCATCTTCTACTCCTAATACCTAGTACTGCCCAAGCAAGAGCACAAAAAAAATAGCTGAATGTTTCTAGGCAGAGAGAAATGAGAACACAAACAGCAGAGCAGCTCCTGAATCACGTCTGAAGGCTCAGTTTCAATCTGGTAAACCAGGCTCATAAAGCTGCACAGAAAATGTCGAATTAAAGCAAAGCCTGGACATAACTGATCTAGGCTGAGGTGCCAGGGTGTTTTAAGTAGGAGCTCAGCTCTAAGAGCAAAGCTGTTTCTTCAAGCACTCACTCAGATATTGATGCTACACTGACTGGGAATATGAACTCTCATCAGTCAAAGCCTTGGCAAAAGAAGCAGAAAGGGTATTATTTAAAAAAAAAAGCCTTTTAATCTGACAAACAATCACTCTGAGCAGCCATGGTAACAGTGGATATTAAGGTGTTACTGGCTTCACTCCTATTAAAATTAGTTTTCAAAACAGGATCAGTGCTGCTCCTAAAGCACCATTTACCTAAATAACTCGTTTCACAATTACTTAATAGTTCCCCACTGCCATGAGGAAAGCCTTAAGTTGCCACATAACATAATACACTGGAGCTGGTGAACTTGGCAGCCACAGCACTGCTGCATTCTGACCTCAAATAAAAATTATGTACTTCCAACTAAGCAGATGAAAAGCTGCAGGGCTGAACTGAATGTGCAGCCCTGAAATGGTTCACTGTGTACACAGCATGCACTGCTCGAGGACAGTGACTGCTTATGGTTCCCATGATGTGCACCAAAGTGACATTCCCTTCCCACTCCAGGGGCATAGCCGGGCTGACTCAAAGTGAGGGTGACGGCACTGCACACGAGGCTCAGCTCACAGGGACTGCAATGGAAGGGATGAAGCAGAGAAAGGGCAAGCAGAGGAGAAGAAAAACATCACTGTTGGACGCACGAGAGACCACATCCAAGAATGGAAAAAACCCTCCTGCCCTCTTGCTCAAGGACTGAGTCATAAACATTTCAGTTTTCCAAGGCAACAGTAAGTATGAAAACTGTTCTGGATTTCCCTGCCCAGGGCAGGGAGGTTGGAACTAAACAATCTTTGTAAGGTCCCTTCCAACCCAACCCATTCTGTGATCCGATGATTCCCATAGAAAACCCACATTAACATCACTCTGCACGTGCCAAAGTCCTTCCGTTCCAAAGTCCTTCCCTGCCATTCCTTTTCGGAGCAAAAGCAAAAGTCAAACAGAGAGATCTGGGAACTCGCTACAAAGAACAGCAAGTTCCCAGCAGACCTCCCAGCTCCCAAACATTCCCACTCCACTTTGCAACGAAGCCCAGTGAGTACACAACCACTGTCTGATTTATTAGAGAGACATGATATCAGTTATGGTTGTTTATACTGATTTTCCCTCTAAGTTTCTCCAGTTACTGCCCAAACTGGACACGCAGTGCTGCTCTGCAGCGCTACCTGCCCCAGCTGGCTATGTTTTAGTGGCAAATAGAGCAATGTCTTGGCAGCTGCAAAGCTCTCTGTTACTAAAAGATAAAAGAGACTTGAAGATTCACTCCATCCCCACCTACCAGCAGCAACATAACAGCACAGTGCTGGCAGGCATAGGGCTCCAGTGCTACACAAGAGACTGCCTGGGCTCCCGAGCACCCACATCCCAGCAGGCACCTAGAAAAGCTGTGAAGGGGAGAGGGAACAGGACCACTGAAAACTTCTTGAGACCCTGTCCACCACTTGTGCACTAACCTGCTGGCTCTCAGAAGAAGCAGCTGTCTTTTATTCTTCACCTGTGCTATCTACAGTACTGTTAGCTGAAAGGATAAGGTCTATACACAAACAGCAAATTGACATAAATTACAGTCATTACCATAACACCTCACACAGCATGGACTGCACATCCCCACCCTTCATCATTGTGCATGACCTGCTCATTCAGAAGGGATCTGTGGTTACTGCAGATCAGAGGCAGAGCTTGAGCCACAGTGACATTTTCCTTTGAAGCAGGCAAACAAATGGGTAGGGCTGTATGAATAGGCACGCCTTGCATGTGCAAGACTTGGAGTCATCCTTCTCCTCTGCCCACACTGGCACACGGCTCATGGACATATCCTAAATGGACAAATTGGTGAGAGCTTGAAGACAACACGGAAAAAAGGACAGAAAGGAGTAAACTGCAAAGCAAGTGGGTTAGTTCTCGGGGGAAAACCAGGGGATACATTAAAGCAGTTCCAAAATGTATAAAAGGCTGTTGCCAAGAGCAAGTGGACGAGCTGTTCTTCACATCCGCAACAAGAAGAAGAGGATCACTGAGGGGCAGACAGGGGAGTTGAGGTTAGACATCAGGTATAACATTCTAACTATTCTAAAACTAACCATTCACTATTCCACTAAAAAAGCATAAAAGTCAGGAGGTAAGTTGGTTTTCTTAAAATTTTCCATGGCCTTGTATGTCTCAGAAGCTCTTTGCTTTACTTATTTAGAGGCATGCACCCCTGTTAATCTCCAGAGGCCCTTACTGTTAAAAATTTGAAACAATTTATTTTTCCAACTTTGCTGCCAAACAAATGCCCATGTTACAATCTTGGTCAACTCATGGCATCAGGAAATATCAACGGAAGGGATTGGACTGCTCAAATGAAGGGTGCAGCAGGTAATGTCCCTATCAGTGGGAGCTCTCAGAGATTAAATAAAGAAACCCACGGAATGGCATAGCCCAAGTCCACTGTGCCTGCTCAGGGAGACGTGAATATTACACGGCTTTTGGAGGCCTTATTGTCGTGTGACTGCTGTTTGACTCAGAGAAGCAGGAAGCCTCTAATGCGGGATTAAAAGCTGAGAGCAATTTATTCTGTGAGGCAGAATACCTGGGGAAATACAAACATGCTCCTGGAAAGACATAGCAAATATACAGGTGCAGCTGAGAGTGGAAAAGCATCCTGCGCCAGCTGATCTGGCTGCTAATCCACCTGGCTGTTAAAAACATACTCCAGATGTATTTTTTCCCTAAGCAGAATATGCTTAGTGTGAGCTTTCACCCAGTGGATTCATCCTCCTTTCACCCACCACAGTGAAGAGACCTTTTCCTCAAGAATTCAGTCTCGTTGGAGACGATCCTTGGTCACAGCTGAGAACCCTTCTAAATTTCTCTCTGGTTATTATTAACACCTTCCCATCTACCAGAGCAAGCTGTCATGGATCATCAGTCAGCTGTATTCAAGGTCTCCATGTCAGGTCAGCCCATGATTAAGCAACCTTGTGGCTGTATGTGCTTATCAGTGTACATTTAATTAACACAAAGAGTCTTAACTCGCAGCTCCCAGCTGCTGTGCAAGTTGTGCAAGGTCTCCCTCCTCCAAAAGTCATGTTCAAACAGGCAGCTACCCCATATGCAGACAGGCACACAGAGACAGAAATGGGAAATTTGTTGGCTGAGGGCAATGAATTTGCTCAGGTTGGAGAAGGACCCCCAGTGAAGGAAATGTTATAGGGATAAAGGGGATCTGTGTGTGGGAGGAAATCCTGTCCTCTTCTTTAAAATAGAAAATAAAAGCTGGCAGAGGCAAAGCCCAGGCAGCAGTGGTGAGGCAGGCCACAAAGGCAAAGCAGGTCACAGGAGACGGCTGACAAACGTGCCAAGCTTGGATTGTGCTGGGCAGACTGAAATAGGGCTCAGCCTCCTGTGAGGCAGATGGAAGAGGTGGGGCAGACCGCTCTACGAGTTCCCCATGGACACATCTCGGCACTTCAGGAACTCCTGGAATCCCTGGTGTGTGGCTCTGGCACCGCACTGGCTATCAGAGAATAGTCTAGAAGGCTATTCTAGATAGAAGAACTATTAGAAAACTATCAAGAAATATCCAGCAAAGAGGTGCTCAAGGACAACAAACAAGACGTCCCCACATACTCCAGACACATTCCAGTCAGAGGAACAAGAGCATGCCAGGGTGCAAAGGGCCCTAAAAGAGCCCTCAGGAGCTCTGTAATATATGATGATACACAGAGCCTTGTCTGAGGCCTAATAACAAGCAGCCACAATGGTGACTCAGAGAGCTCTTTGTTGGCTGGACATGGGAGAGGAGCAGGAAGGAACAGAATAACTGAGGAGCAGGAAGCCCCTGATGAAGGACTGATTGCCCAGAGCACGTTCCTGGAGAAACAGAAACATGCTTTTCGTCTCCGTGACGTACTTCCATGTCCAGAGAATTCCGAAGTCGGTGCTTTTAATACATGCTTAAGAAAGCATTCCAGCCTGTGCCTCTCCACACACAGCATGGAAAAGAGAAGAGCAGCTAAAAGGTGAGAGGGGGAGAAGGATGGAGCACTGGAGATACAACAGTCCGAGCCAGAAGCCAAGCATCTGCTCTGCCCTCCCACTCGTTCTCAGTGCAATAGCCAGAGAAAACGCTTGGTCATGATGTTCTAACAGGACCTGCTCTCCAGCCCTGGGAACATCTGCCAGAATTAGTAATCCCATATCAGAGGAGGTGAAGCATAGAGTGTCCAACAGCACTTGTGACCTTTTTAGCCATTTTTGCATGCCTGCAGCTTTCGCAGCAACCTTCCCTTTCAGTTTAAAATAAATGCAGCCCTTCTGAAAGTGCTCAAAGACTACAGAATCACAGAATCCTTTAGATTGGAAAAGATCTCTAAGATCATCAAGTCCAGCCATAACCATCCAGCCCTTCCTCTAAAAAGCCAGAAACTGGAACTGATGTATCTGGGGATGCAAACATGGGGGCAAAGGAGCTATAAAAAGGGGGATTAATGCTGTCATCCTGAATTCCAGCATCTGAAAGAGATGTGTCTCTGTCCATGATACTGAAGCTGTCAACTCAGAGCAAACAGGTGAGCCCCAGTGCCCCTGTGTTTGCACCCAGAGGACATCTCACCTCCTTCTCTTCTCCTGTGTGTGAGGCTTCATGTATTAAACTGTGTAATTAAGCAATGGGTGCTCTACTCCCAGAGGGGCTTCTACATCCTATATGAGACCAGGCCAGAGTGGAGCCACATCACCCATCTGCAAGAGTAAGGATTAGCTCTTTCTCCAGATAGAGTTTCTTTGAGCATGAGCTCCTCAAGAAGCATTTTTGTGAGCTCTGGGCTTCACACACTGAGCACCAGGACTCAGTGAGGTCTCCTGCTTTTCAACACACAGCATGCTGCTGCAGCATGAGAGTAGCTGAATTGCATAACCAGCATGGAACCTGACCAACAACAAGCAAAACCCAGCCTGAGGGAAACAAACCACAGCTCCAGCTTCACAGTGGGATGGCGCATCCTGCACTGGCTGCACAGCTCAGGGAGCATGGCTCCCCAGGTATCTCTGCTGTGTGGTCCATCTCTCAGTTATAGACACCAGCTACACCATAAAAAAGGCAGAATTTTGGGATAAAGTTTGTGTTTGTATGGATGGCAAGAATGTCCAGAGCTACAGCCATAATGCAACACACAGATTTAATATCCTTTCCACAGTTAAACTAATCTCCAGCTGCCAGTCCACAGGATAAACCTAACCCAGAGCCAGAATGACTCCATATGCCATTCTACAGCCCAAGACTTTCTAATGAGGCAGCGAGCTCTGGCCACCACCAGGGACCTGGCAGCAGGCTAGATTAAAGATAGATTAAGTTTCCTGTACCTCTCATTAGACCCAGTGATAATACCCAGAGCACACGGGGAAAGCCCAGTGGCAAATAACCTAATTAGAAGTGGAAGTCTCACACCTTCTTGGTGACCAGCACATCTGCTGAAGCTGAGGGTCACAGTCCTCTGTAGTCAGCAGGACAGCAAGAGGAGGAAAATACAGGAAGCTGTGCTGGGCCCCCTCCTGCTGCCCCCCACCAAGGGTCCAAGGCTGCTCTCTGTGGAAGATTCCCAACACTTTGGCTGAAATGACGCCAGCACTTGGGCAGGGCTTGGTGTTATTTTTAACACTTGCTCACATAACTCTTTGGATGAATCCTGGGAAGAGCTTGTCACCAAAATAGTACACTGTGGGCACTATTTATACACCCACTGGCAGCACTGCAGGATATGCTGGGGAAAGCTAGAGCACCCCTTTATCCTCCTCACAGGGATACAGTGGGGCCCTAAAACATGGTTTGCTGTTTGGGCCAGTCCTCAGAAGTGAGCCATCACCTGCAGGAGGCCTGGTATCCCTGTCTGTCCTGCTGAGGAGACAGACTCTTGTCCATATGGGAGGGAAGCCCAGGTACATTAGGCTGGGGGAAGATGGATGGCTGAGCACACATCCCAGCTGCTGTGAACTAAAAAGAGAACAGTTGTGCCTAAACACAGAAAATGCTGATGCCTTCCTATTTTATCTCTCCTTGGCTGCTGCAGGGAAATCCAGCAGGGGTCGGGTTTCCTGGTCATCACCTCTTTTCCCGATGTGGCAGCAGCAAAGGTGTGCAGTGGTGGGGGCAGGTGAAGCACTAAATGTCAGCAAGGTTCACTGGAAAGGAGGCACCAGACTAACAAGACTGACTGTCCTTTATCCCTAGGGACAGTAGCAGCCTCAGGCCTTTCCATATCAAAACAGTGTGCCCTAAAGGAAAAAAAAAAAAAATCAAAAGCAAACCACCCTTTTGAGACTATCCAAGGAAAGGAGGCTCTTCCCCTGTCTGATTTCCTGGGTTAAAAATAACTTCTCTAAAGCCATTTCCGAGCCTACTGAACTTACTTGATTTTTGTCTTCAGTGAGTTTCTCCTCCCTTCCCCTTTCTCCCAAGACACATCAGACTGCTCTCTATTCTCACATCTCCTGAAGAAGCAGGTGACATGACCTGAAGAACATGCACAGGATACTGCATGAGAACTGACAAGACAGGAAAGAGAAGACTCCATCTTGAAGCAGAAAAAGATCCAAAGTTTGATTTTTCCAATATGTAGGTAAAAATAAAATGTATATATAAATCTTCTTTCCCTGCAAGAGAGGCTACAACCTGAGCAGCATACTGGCTGTCGACCAGAGCTATAGAACAACGCAAAATAAACCCACTAATTGACGCATGCTGTAAAGGCATGGGCAGGACTGGTCACATTACTTTTAGCGGAACAAACAGAAGGGATCAGCTCCTACCTTGTCAGATACAACCTCCCCAGCACGTGGGCTCAGCTCCCCGCAGCTGGAAGCCGAGCGCAGCAGCACTGGCAGGAGAGCCGCAGGAGGAGCACAGCACGCAGAGAGAGCCAGCGATAATCCGCAGCAGAACCCGCTTGTCCCCGTGCCGGCTCAGGGACCAGCGAGCCGTGCTGCGGGGCGTCTCCGCCGGCTGCTCCCCGGCTGATGCAGGATGGCGGGCAACAGGCAAGATGACAAGGCACTTCTTCCAGACGGGGGCTGGCCGAGGAATTCCTCCTGCTGCCAGCCACCTGCCCCTCGCCAGGCACAGCGGTGCCAGGGTCTCACTCCGGGAGCATGTGGGGAGGAGAGAGGAGCGAGGGCGAGGGCCAGATTGCTAATGAAAGCCCCAGTGTAAATACAGATGCGCACAGGAGAGGGCTATGGCAGAAATGCAGCTCGTGTTACAGAGAGCCATTTACAGCAGGCACAGAAAGCGGGGAGAGCGTGGCAGGGCTGTGCGGGATGGGTCCGCTGCCTGCCTGCTCCCACAGCGGGGTGGGAGGGCAGCTGCCTGCCAGGGGAAGCCATGGGGTGAAGTGACCACTAGCGAGGGGAGACCCCCCCAATTCCACATTCTCCATCAGCTCCGTATGCAGGACGTGCTAGCAGTAATGCAAACCCATCCAACTTCCCATCCTGCGCCCCAGCTGGGACGGCTCCGGCCCCACACCTTCTCTGGTGCAGAGTGCCACAGCAGCCCATCACGCCAGGGAGAAAGGCTGACTGGAGCATTGCTCCATTCGCCTGCTCGGACCCATTCCTGTTGCTCAGGCACTCTCCCCAGGCTCCGGTTCCCCACATCTTTGAGACTTACCCGCCCTGCCCAGTTCAATGTGTTTGGTACCTCCTGCCAGGATTCTTCTCTCCCTGCCATCTCACGGTAATTTACATGCTGTACTGCAGCTGGATTTACACCAAATAAGGAATATGGGGGAGAGGGACTAGGTTGGCACAGAATCACAGAGTATTCTGAGTTGGAAGGGACCCACAAGGATCATCAAGCCCAACCCTTAAGTGAATGACCCATTCAGGGCTCAAACCCACAATTGCTAGCACCATGCTCTAACCAGCTGAGCTCATCTCACGGTTAACAAGCAAGGTGTCAGAGGGTTCAGGGGCTTTGCCTCCACTGTGCCTTCAACTAGAACCAGCAGCAGAGGAGAGGTTTGCAGGTGTCAACCACTGCCCACTAAACAAGCCTTGGAAAACCTTAGGGACAGGCTGGGAAGGAGCTGTTTAAGGACGTTTCATAGCACGGCAGGCACTGCCTATAAGCCCCGTGCCAGGCAGGCATACAGCTCACACCAGCGACCTCTGGGTGAAACCAGCAATGAAGAATAAGGCGTTTCTCTAGTTCTCAAGCAAGTGTGGTCTGCAAGGATGTGGGGGACCTCCAGGTCAGCGGTGTAAAACCTCAAGCAGACCACTTCCCTGCCTGGTGCCTCGGTTTCCCCCCCTGGAAAACAAGGACCGTAACACTTACCAAGCTGCTGTGGATGTTGCAAAGTTAATTTCGTCATGGGATGCTGGCAGCCTGTAAATAGGAATGAGCATTCTGTGGAACTCTCTTCCCACCCATAGAGCAGAGATTCCTTGTGGCTTCCCTCGACATACAAGCTACCGTTCGCAGCTTTCTTCACCCTCACCACAGCAGGTACCCTGCAAAGACAGGGATCCCCATTACCCCCAAAAGCAGGAGCATCAGTCCCTCTACCAGCTGCACCCAGGCCATCTGCCAGGCAGGAATGCTGTGCACCAGCCCAGCCTCAGCCGAGCTGTCAAAGCAGCGGAAGGGCTGAGGCTGCACTGCTCTGGAATTCCAGAAACGCACAAACACCCTGTCAGCCTGCACCAGGAATGACTCCTCCCTGCCCCGGACCGGGCTGAATCACTGGAAATACCAAAACAACGATGAGGTCACGTTCCCAGAGCAAGGAACTGGAGCCAGATATAGCTGCATGGAGAAGTGTGCTAAAAAGGGACTCGGTGGAGGGGCTGGGGGGCTCTGGCAGACAGGCACCATGGGCATTTGTCTCGTTTAAAAACAGCTTGAGGCTGCCAGGAGACTTTTTTTCTTCTCTGTAGGGAGCAAGGAACTGGGCTTTAAAACTCTATCCGCCCAACTGAAAGAGGCACAAACATTCTAATGTTCATGAGTTCAAGGAATGAGGCAGAAGTAAAATGATGACTGGATTCTGAGTTCATTGTTCCCAAAATCTCACTGTGATATGATGATAAGGCTTAACCAGTGAAGAATCCCCTCGCAGCAAGCTGAATGGCAGACAAAAATAATATGTCCATTACTGCTTTTTGCTTTTGTTACAGCCTCAGCCAGCTTCCACAAAAAAAACCTCAACCCAAACCAAAGCCCCAGAAATATTGATTTGGTAAGTTTTCAACAGGGTGAGCAGCAAGTAACAGTGGCTTCTGTTAATGCTCCTAAAATGAGTACTTCATTATCAGCAAATAGACTTTTTAAGGCTTTGCAATTCCAAATTTTCACAGTTCTCTATGGAGGGAGACTGGAGACATTTTGCTATTTAGACTGTGAAGGAAATTGCAACATAGGACTTGGAAAGGATAAAGGAATTCACAATAGAATTCGCAATAGCCTGTTCTTTCCCCTTTCCGTAGGACAAGACATTTGGAGGGATAACAACACCACCCAGTTATGTGAACAAGAGGCTCTAAGAATCCAGACTTTGTTCCATCAGGACATAAACCATACCTTAATCATAAGCCAAGAGGGAACAAAGATAGGACTGGCCAGCTAATGCCAAGCATGTCACCTGCCTGGCAGGGCAGTGGTCACTGGGCTGGCACACCCTGCAACAACCATAGCAGTGCGTGGCACACCGAGCCAGCTGATGGGCCATGCCTGCACCCGTCCCCTTCTCCTGGAATTCTGTCCAGATTTGCTAATAAAAGTGATAAGAAAATCGGTGGTGAGTTGTGCATGACTCCCACAGGAGTGTCATGAGAGCAGAAGTGCCCAAAACCAAATCAGTTCATTTTCACCCCACTGTTCCAGCACGCTCTGGTAACCAGAACCACCTCAGTGGGTTACACCAAGAATTCTTCTGGTCTAGTGCCCCACCCCTGTCAATGTGGCACTGGCACATAAAAATCACAGAGTGATTTCACCGAGTGCAATCACAGAGTGATCTCCCCTAAGGACACATTCTTCCAGCCTGCAAAAATCAGGAACTCCTAGGGCTGGAGGTCACACACTGACCATCACATTTCAGAGACACTGAAACACATCTCTGCCATTGAGGTGTCTGGTTCCTTTTGGAATCTGTGTGTATTTTCAGTCTTCATGCCATCTCGTAGCAACATGTTCTACAAATCAACTGTGTTGAAAAAGGACTTCCTTAACCTCCTGTCTAACAAATTATTTTGCTGGATGAGCTTCCTCTGCGCTGTGAGAAATAATTAATAATTATTAAGGTCCTTCCTCACTCAACTTCTCCCTGCTGAACACTATATTATAGACCTTTTCTCTTTCCCAGTATCATCTGCTTTTGCTTGTTTAATCTCTCTTCCTACAGAAGCTATCCCAGTCCCTTAATCATCCCCATTCCACTTTATTATCTCCAGGTCTGTGTTACTCTTTTTGAAAGACAGTGACCAGCTGGTATGTGGTACCCAAGATGCAGGCACAACATGTATATCTAGTATATGAGAATATATACCAGCAGTTTTTGTTTCCAGTGTGAGATCTGCATTTTTTGGCTACAGCTGAAAATTTAACTGATGTGCTCAGGTAACAACCCACAGTGTCTCCAAATGGCTTGTGGGCAGTGAGAAACTTCACAAATCACCATTACATGTGGCATTTATCAGCATGATCACCCAGTTGCTGTTTTATCATGCTAATAGTTCTGCAAGATGCTTCTGTAATTCTTCAAGAAGTTTTCAAACCAACCACCCTGACTAACTTAGTGAAGGCTGTAATTTTGCAGTGATTCTGTGTCTTTCAAACCTGTGGGACCAAGCACTGCAGGCACCAGAGTTCTGATGCCCTGCAAAGCACAGCATTTGACAAGGAGTGCTCCATGGACAGTGACCAGGAATGCCACATAATCTTTAAGGCCCCTTCCAACCCAAACCATTCTACGTTTCCTGGCCACCAGGAACCTGTTAAGAAAATAAAGCTTTAATTGAAAATATGATTCAGCACCATCATCACTCTGCCAAGAATCCCTGAAAGCGCCTGCAGTGTTCAGTGGCTGAGACATGCTGCCATCCATGGCTCAGATGAGGACTCAGATGGAAGTGCAGAGTCCACATCAGTGCTTAAGGACTACAAATATGCTCACCAAACACTCACCCCAGGCACAAGAGATGTGAATTGTGGAAAGCATTCCAGGCAAACACACACCAGAATGAGAAGAGAGAAACTGTGGGTTTCAGGTGAGCAGCAGGTATCAGTAGCAAAACCTCAACCAGGCTTTATGTTCCAGAATCAGAAGAAAAGAGACCTAGAGTTGGCAAACCTCAGAAAACACCCTGCTATGAGTCTAGGGTTTTGGTGAAGAACAGGGAATTGAGTGTTCAGTAGAAGGCAGATTACATAAGGCCAAAAAGAAGTGGGGATAGCCAGCCTCCCTGAACATCTGGAAGGGATACTACAAGCAGAAGATCTCACAGCCAAGTTTCACCTGACTCCTCACAGCCAAGTTTCACCTGACTCCTCACAACCAAGTTTAACCTGAAGCACTCCCAAGCTGAGCTGGCAAACCAGCAGCATCTGATGCCTGGCCCAGCTGCAGCAGAGGTTAGCACAGGAAAGAGCATGAGGCAGCTACAACTGCACACAGTATCTTCATTTCATATACTCCCAGAGCTCAAAGCCCAGGGATGGAGTGGAAAAGGGTGAGGGAGCACTTTGTCTATCCCTCATCTGTACAAAATACTCTTCACAATCCCAGAAGGGAGACAGAAATTAGGTTTTAATGAACCATAAGCCCTATGTAACATCATGGTCTGGGGTATTACATTCTCCAGTTTACATAAAAAAAGGAACAGATTATTCACGCACATTGTCCATCGAACACTGCCCCGTCAACAGATGCATTGATCCATCCAAAAGACAATACAACCAAGCCACTGAGTAGGGAAAATGCAGGATACCAGGCATCCTGCGCAGGAAAATGTGTCAGACAGCATCTGCTGCCACAGCAAGAACTGAACCAGAAGCAGAACTGCAGACAGAATACTGCACAGCCATAAACCAGGCTTGCACCTTCTGAATATTCTATGATCCCTTATCCACAGCCTGAAGGTTTCTGAGGGATGACTGCCAGGAGGTAAGGAAGCCTCTGAAGCAGCTGCTCTAGGTGTTGCTGTCGAAGTCAAAAGGATGCAAACGCACTGCTGCCAGCAAAAGGTCACCAGACTGGAACCTTGCCCAGCAGCTTCTACAAAGCACACTAACTAGGAGACTTACAGACTGCAATTTTTCAACATGAGAGTACAAATTAGTTTTCTAAATACAGACCTGTACCCTACATGGAATGAATGGCCTGGATGCCCACAGGGCTGATGGAGGGTAGCACTTGATGACACAAAAGACTTCTGTTTAAAATCCAGGGCAGCTACTGACTCCTTGAGTCACCTTGGTGTGCATACTTCAGGCCCCAGCTCCCTGGTGAACGAGGAGATATTGATGCTCCCTGCCTCTCAGAGGAGCCATAATGCAAAAAAGCTTAAAAGACCTCGTGATCTCCGCCATAAATCCCAAAGTTAAGGGTGGCAAACCGGATTGCTCATTATGTACAAAAGCCAAGCTTCTTTTATGAAGTGCCTGATTCGGATGTGGAGGCAGGATGCAGCCAGTAACGAAAACATTGGCCTTCCCTGGAGACACAGCACTCGGATCAGACGGCGCTGTGTTTGTGGGGTGACGTGTGGGGCTGGGGATGGCACCTGCAGGTCTGGCCCAGCCTCGCACTCAGGTCTGGGAACAGTTGCTCTCGCTGTGCACCCAAGGAATTCAGCAGCACAGCCCTCACCAGGGCACACTCAGCTCCCCCAAAGCCAGGCACGATGTTTACAGAGAACCTACAAAAAGCAGGCGGTTGGGTCATATGTTTTCCTAATTCAGAGGAAACCTGCCCCAGCTCCGATATCCCACAACATCTCTTGCTGTTGAGAGTGGGGGTTGGAAAAGTCGAGATCCATTTATAGCTGAAGAGTCTGGCAGAGGGCTCAGTGTTGTGTGGAAAAGCAGGAGCTGACAGTTCAGTACAGTCAGCTCCACCCAGCTGGAGAGGAGAGGCAGGCTGGGGAAAGAGACAGGGGTATGGAAACCACTTCCCTTCATGCTGGGAGTGATGGGAGAGAGGTGGCTTCTCTATAGTGCCAGGAAGAGAAAAAACACTCTCTACTTCTAAATGAATTACAAGAAGTAGGGCAGCAGAAGGTTAGGATTGGAAAAACTGAAGAGTACTTGTGCTGCAGATATGGCCAAAAGCACTCAGAGGTCAAGCCCAGGCCGCAGGGCTCTGTGCCCTTCTTCTGAGCCCTTCATCACATCCAGCCCTGCAGCAACATGGACCTTTATCACAGGGACAGGGACAGAGCTGTCTGGGAGCTGCGGCTGGGAGCTCAGCCCCACGCTTATTGCTGGAGAAATGGCAGCTCTCTCACTCCATATTCACATCAGCCAACACATCAGCAGATGTAGCAAAATGTCCTTGCCAGCCCTCATGGAAAAAGCTTGCCCCTGAGGACAAGGCACCAGTTTAAAGCATCAGCATGCGCAGACTTATGCTGTGATGACTTCAGCTCCTCCCCATGTTGTCAGGCATGAGAGGAGAGGTATTTATGTAGCTAACCCAATTCAGCTAACAATTGTGCATATTCGTAATAAAATTAGGAAAAATAACCACTAAAACTGTGTTAAAGATCACAGAGATGACGAGGCTGTAAGAAAAGCAAACACAGCCTCGGTGAGGCAGTGAAATACCAGAGCTATTGTATAGGCACTGATAAAAGAAGCATCATGCAAAAAAAATTCTGGTCACCCACATTTAAAAATGATAAACTCAAACGAACAGGTGCAGAAAGGGCCTGAGTGAAACAGAAAACCTATCAAACAAGAAGAAACTTAAGAGCTTGGCTTGTTTAGCCTAGCCAAATGTAGGCAGAGAGCGGATAGGATTGCTGTCTAAATATATCACAGGAGACAAACAAAACTGCTGAAGCAAAAGTATAATGCTGGCACGACAACAAGAGAATAAATGCAGTGAACACATTTAGGTTGAAAATTAGAGAGAAAAATCAACCCTTAGGACAGGAAGCTTTCCAATCGGAATGCCTGGATTTAGGATTAATTTTATCAGTGGTCTGATGGGGTTAGAGGATAGAGTGCTCATGCCCGCAGATATCCAAGAGGTCCCTTATGCTCCTGTTTTTGTTCCAGCTGGTAATTAGCATGGGTCATTACTGAGATGTCTCCATTCACACAACAGACTCTGCCTGTGTGCATCCACACAACTCTCTCCCACTGACCTGTAGCCTGGAAGTCCTTACTCGTGAGCAGCTCTTAGGAAATGGGAGGGCAGAGGAGCACTACATGCTTGCCCTGGGCTCTCCAACTGGATACTCATCAGAGTGAGAGCTACCAGGCAGCCAGGAAGGAATGCAGGTGTTGCAGTTAGCAATGGAAAACACCCTTGAGGTGCCTCTGCCCAAATGCACCTGCTGCTCCATGGTATTAGGGACAGAGGTTGCTCCGTGTCACCCTGGGGATTCAGGGGACAGAGAAGATGTTCTAAGCTCTCCTTTGCTGTAGTGTAAGAAAAAGAACTATGTCATCACTGGTTATCAAAGAATCATAGAGTGGTTTGTGTTGGAAGGGATCTTAAAGATTATCTTGTTCCCCACCCCTGCCCTGGACACCCTGCACTAGCCCAGGTTGCTCAGAGCCCCATCCAGCCTGGCCTTGAGCACTCCCAGGGATGGGGCATCCACAGCTTCTCTGGGCCACCTGTTCCAGTGCCTCAACACCATCAGAGCATTATCATTCCCGACCCCTAAACTGCAGCCCAGCAGGGTGGCAAGTACAACAGCAAAACAATGTTCAAACTGTAAATATTTGTATTATGGAATAAGGAGGGAAAAAAGGGGGGGGCGGTGAAAACAAAATCCAAAATCTATCTCAATGATTAATTTTTGACATATCTATGAAATATGAGAGCTTAAAAAAAGGCTAAATTATAATTTTCAGACACCGCACAGACGATGACACACGGTTTGACCTCCCCCGGGGAGCCAAGCAGAGCACCGCGCACGCGAGAAGCAGCGACCCCGCTCCTCCTCCCCGCACAATCCCCGCACTGTCCCACCCGCCCTGCCTCCGTCCCTTACCGATCGCCCGCATCGCTCCGCTGTTTACAGCCGGTCCACGGGGCGGGCTCTCGGCGCTGCCCGCCCCCACCGGGTCCTCCGCCTAAGGATGTCTGACGTTTCCTCTAAGTTTCCTCTTAAAACATCCCAGCCAGGATGGAAAATTTTGGGAATTTGTGTGCTTCCCGCATCAGGATACCGGATGGAAAGTGTTGCCGTCCCAGATCCGTTGTCCCACAGACCATCCCCCCGTGCACTTCTGGTTATAAACTCTCAATTAACGGAGCGCCAAGGAATCTATCATCCCAATATTCTCTTTTTATTAAAAAAAAAAATTATTTTACAAAATCAGGAGTGATGTAAGACAGACATCACTGCCAGCTGATGTGTTTCAAATGCTGATTGTGTCAAACCACTGAAAGAATTGTATCTGGTGCAAGCTCACCAACAGCTTTATTATCCCCTGCATGTTGTAGCCAACATTTTCAAATCCCCTTTTAGCCAGAAGGTGAGTACTTTGCACATAAACCATGTGAGAAGAGAGGCACAGTGTCAGAGTTTCCTTGCTCTGTCAGCTCAAGGTCTGCCTCTGCTGCTCTGCAACATATTCTGCTGCATCAGACGCCAGGAACAGCTTTGATAGGACTTTCAGTCCACAGACCAGTCTGGGTATCATGGGGATGTCTGCTTGTCTGCACAAATTCTCCTTTTTCCTCTAACCCCAGGGAGGCTGACTGTGAAAGACATAATCCTCATCAGAAAGCCATGATTGTCTCTGCAAAGTGAATGGTAAATCAGGGGGAGGTGACAAGCACCAACTATCACAGCGGTTTCCTCAGCCAGAGTGCAGGCTCTCACTTTACTTAGGTGTCTCCTTGCAGGGGAGATCACCAGATTAATTTGCTCCTTCCCTATCAAGCAGCTCCCGGACACTGAAGTCTGAATCCAGTCCCAGCTCCAGTTTTGCACTGGCCATGCTGAAATTTAATACCACAGTTTGCAACAAGCCGCCCCAAGCAGCAGGTGCAACAGACTGATTTGGTTCTTTCTTTTTTTCTTTCCTGCGCTGAGTTAAACACAGGGAGAGGCAACCTTCTATTAGAGCTTAAACAATCTCACACAGTAACTGCTGAAACTGGGACCACAGGCGGCAGGGTGTTCCATAAAATGGGGACGTGGCTGGCCTGTTGCCATCACACACTGCCTCCACTGACAGCTCAGAGACTCACAGCACAGTCTCATAAGTATCAGGTGGTTACTGCACAAAAAAATCCAATTCAAAAGAAGGAAGGAGTCTAAATTTGTATAATGGAGCTGAAAAAAAACCCAACCTCAACAAAAAACAAACACAAACAAAAAAACCCCACGACAGCCAGGGCTTAGTCCTCTGCACAAAAAAGAGCTGCATTTAGACAGCTCAGCAGTGCTGGCAGGACACTCTCACACTGCCACGCTGGCCTTCCACCCAGCAACTCCGCTGATTATGGAGCTGGTGTAACAAAACAGCGAGCAAATCCCAATCCCTCAAGATCACCACGTCTTTGGCTGCATCTGTGCATTTGAGGTCCCTCTGCTGGCAGACTGCTTGGATTTTCAGCTCTCTACCACTCATGTTTGACAGATAACCTGTTCCCAAGTAAAATTTGAGTCAGCACAGAGAAACACTGCAGCCCTGAAACACTGCAGAGACTCCTGAGGCCTCACTAAGTTCCTCTGAATCGTGAGGGTGGGGGAGCCACCAGATCATGCTTTGTCCCTTACACTGAGCCCCAGCACCAGTGGAGTAAAGGCTATTTCAGCTGCTGGCTATGAAATAGCTTTTCTGGCTTCAATACTGCTAGTGTGGTCACCATCAAGCCAGGTGTGCATGCACCTCAGTCTGTTAAGGGGGGGCAGATGCCTCATGCTGGCAGCTCAGGTGAGCCCTAACCATGGCACAGGCTTCTCAGGGGCCAGATTTCACGGTTTGATCCATAAGGAAGTCTGAGCACCTTCTGCTCTTTTATTTTAAGTCTAAATGAAACGGATGGTGCCCAGTTAAAAAACTTGACGGGGCTCTGAGGACAATAATCCTTTACAAGAGCAGATTTGCAATGCAGATAAAACAGGCAGGCTGATGAGTGTCAGCTCCTGGTCCCTTGACCAACTCTCTGAGCTTGCAGCACTTCCTGATGGGAGATGTGGGAAGAGGGTGGTGTTCGGGTACTGGCCATCTCTTGAGAAAGTGGATTACAGTCAAAAGGCTACAAAATCACACGTTACAAAGATTGTGGATTTGTGGGTTGTGTGGCTGGACCTAAGGCACACCTGGGGTCAATACTGTCACCCCAGTAACACGGTCCAGAGTGGATTCATGAAGAAAAATGAAGGCACATGACTGAGAAAGACGTTGCCAATTCAACCTTTTCCTCAGACTGGAATTCTCTTTGCTCTGAGGTATGTAGTTAGAGGAAGAAAAAAAACCTAGCATTATGAACAATCCCAAGGAGCAGAGATGCCTCCCACAGCACGTTCTCTCTTGTGCCAGGGAGACCCTCTGGGATACAACTCCATGCTCACCCTGCCCACCTTCCCCAGCAGCGGCACGCGTCTTTGGAAAAGAAACTGGAACCAGAGGGTGCACGTGGGTGAAAGGAAAGCCCCTTGATTTGGCAGCCCGGAGGGCAGAGCTCTGGGCAGCCACTGGCTCGGTGCCTTGCAGGGAGCACAGCCTCCTCTCCTGACAGCCCTTTACTTTGGTTTTCTTTGCTAATTTTTAAGGGGGATAAGGGGGTGTCTTTTTTTTTTTCTTTTTTTCCTTCTCTCTCTTTTTTTTTTTT